>JABSNV010000823.1:0-106757 GCA_024085815.1 Flaveria linearis
AAGAAGATGGTGCAACATAGGAATCCATCATCACAATCTCAATGTATCTGAAGAGCTGAAAGCTTTATCACACAGTCAGACACAATGGTGATGATGGTCAGCATCTAATGGGAAGAGTCAACCATTTAGATGCTCCTATGTTGAAACACAGAAAAGGAAATCCAAGCCAAAGGGTTTCCTCTTCTACACCATCTTCTTCACCTCAGGCTGTTATACATAACACACCTTAGTGCTGCACCTATAGTTGAGAACAGACCAAAACCAAACAGGTTTGGGTCTCTAAACTAACTAACATGTGGTTATGATTGCAGGGTTCTTCAATATGCCAAAGAAGCATCTGGTATTGTAGACAGTGGAGGATCTATGCCACATGACAGGAAGCAGCTCCCTTCTTAATGACTACTCTCAAGGAAAGAAGGGATTTGTCTCCTTTGGCAATGATGCAAAGGGTTACATCATCGGAAAGGCTTTGTTTCCAATGGAGAAATAAGGTTTGATGATGTTAACCATGCGGAAATCTCAAGACAACCTCTTGAGTGTCAGTCAAATGTGTGATAAGCCATGTTGCCCTTTTCACAAGCCAGAACTGTGGATTCTGTCATCCAAAGTTCTAAATTTGATTGAAAGGTGTTGGATGAATACACTCTCCTGAGGCCAACAGACAGAAGAGTGTATATGCCTTAGATCTTTCCAAAAAGATAGATCTAAAAAGCCATCCTTGCCTATTCTCCAAGGCAACCTCCTCAAGAGTCTACTCTATAGCATAGAAGGCTGGGGCATGTTAATTTCAAGAACATGATCAACGATAAGCCATGGTTTAGTAAGAGGATTGCCTTTGAAGGAGTTCAAGTGTGAAGACAACTGCACTGCTTGCTTAAAAGGAAACAACACAAAGTTTCATTCCCTTCAATAGAAGAACCAAAGTCCACTGCCTGCTTGCAGCTCCTGCACATGGATCTCTTTGGTCCTGTCAGAGTGATGAGCATGGCAAAGAAGATCTGTGCCTGGTAATTATGGATGATTATTCCAGGTTTGATGGACTTTCTTCTTGCACTCCAAGGATGAAGCAGCCCATACTATCATGAACTTTGTGTTATTTGTAGAAAAGCAGTATTCCCTACAGGTCAGTGGTGAGGAGTGACAATGGAACAGAATTTAGAAACCACCCACTGATGACTTCTACCTGTCCAAGGGAATTAAAAGGCAGTTTAGTATTCCTAGAACTCCTGAGCAGAATGGAGTGGTGGAGAAAGAACCGGACTCTCATTGAAGCAGCAAGGTCAATGTTGCTGACTCAGGGTTGCCACTGACCTATTGGGCTGAAGCTGCCATACAGCTTGCTATGTACAAAATAGAGCTTTAGTGAATAAGAGATTGATGAAGACTCCTTATGAAGTACTTCATCATTTGGCTCCTCTGATTTCATTCTTTAGAGCCTTTGGTGTCCATGTTTTATTCTCAACACTAGCAACCCCACTCCAGAAGTTTGCTAGTAAGGTGGATGCAGGTATTTGTTGGTTATTATTCATCAACTTGCAAGGCATACAGAGTCTTCAACTGTAGGACAAAGGTGGTTGAAGAAACTCTACATGTTAAGTTCAATGAATCTCCAAAGGACAAGATCCACAACCCTGTGAAATTGTTTGATCTGGACATACTGCAATATGTTCCTTATCAACCCCAGCTGTTGAGCCTGTCAACAGTTCTCCACCTGGTGGTACTGTGATGATGTAGTCAGTACTCACCTCTTCAGGTTTAGTGACAATCTGCCTGAGTCCACTAAACCTGATCTCCTGTAGCTTCAGCAGTCCCATCCACAACAAATCTGATGAGATTTCTGCATGCTCTACTTCATTTGAGCTGCCATCTCCTACATGGTTTCAAGAATCTCCATCAACATTTGTTGCTGCTGAAAGTCCTACAACACTTGCACTGACTTATAGTCTATCAAGAGCTGAAGAATCACCCCACATCTCAATCATTGGTGATATCAATGCTGGAGTTTCAACCAGGAGTCATTGTCCAATTTTCTGTTTTATGCTCTCTTCATCAGTCAGCAGGAGCCAAAGAACTATCATGTTGCTTTAAGAGACAATGGATGGGTTGAAGCTATGCAGCTTGAGCTTCTTCAGTTCAAGAAACAGCAAGTGTGGGAGCTTGTTCCATTACCCAAAGGTAAGTGTGCTATAGGCACCAATGGGTATTTAGGAACAAAATAGATGATAAGGCCAAATTGTCAAGACAAGGCCAGGCTGGTTGTTCAAGGGTTTGCACAAGAGGAAGGCATCGATTATGATGAGACCTTTGCCCCTGTGGCAAGACTGGAAGCAATCAGACTGTTCCTAGCCTATGTCGCTTTTCACAGTCTTAAGGTTTATCAAATGGATGTAAAAGTGCCTTCTTATATGGTAAAATAAAGAAGAAGTTATGTTGTGTCAACCACCAGCTTTGAAGACATAAACATCCTGATGGGTGTACAAGCTTGATAAGCTCTTTATGGGCTGAAGCAAGCACCAGAGCCTGGTATGAGACACTATCAATTTTTCTTCTCCAAATAAGTTCACTAGAGGGCACCATTGATAAAACCTTATTCATCAAGACTGTAGGACAGCATAAGCTCCTTGTTCAATTTATGTAGATGACATCATCTTTGCATCCTCTGATCTAAAGTTGTGTGATGAATTTACAAATGCTCATGAAGCAAAAGTTTGAAATGAGTGCTATGGGGGATTACAGTTCTTTCTAGGTTTGCAAATTAAACAAAGGATGATGGAATTTTCATCCATCAGTCCAAATACACAAAGAAGTTGTTGAATAAGTTTGATTTACAAACCTGCAAGCCCTGTTCTACTCCCATGAGCAGCATCACACAACTAGATGTAGATCAGAAAGGTAAAGCGGTTGATGAAACCCTTTACAGATGTATGATTGGGTCCTTGATGTACCTTATAGCTTCTAGACCAGACATCATGTTTGCAACATGTGCATGTGCTAGATCAGGCTGCAACTAAAGAATCCATTTGATTGCAGTCAAAAGGATCTTTAGATATCTGCAAGGTACCCAATCACTAGTCTTTGGTATTCAACTGGGCATTCTTGCAATTATTGTTGCTTTCTCTGATAGTGACTATGCAGATGCAAAGTCACCAGAAAATCCACTTCTGGTGGTTGCCAATTCCTAGGCAATTGTTTAGTTTCTTGGCAGAGTAAGACAAACATCATTGCTACATCCACTGCTGAAGCTGAGTACATTGCTGCTGCAAGTTGTACATCTCATATCTCTGGCTTCAGAACCAACTCTTGGATTATGGCATTACAGAGACTAGACTCCATTATTAATGGATAGTGCTTCAGCTCTTTGCATTGTCAAAAATCCAGTCCAGCACTCTAGGACCAACATATAGAGATCAGACATCATTTTATTAGGGATTGCTATGAAAAAGGTCTGATTGATCCAAAGTTTGTGCCTAGTGCTGATGAGCTTGCAGATATATTTACTAAGCCTCTAGATAGTGCCACATTTTAAAACTTGGTACTAAGGCTTGGTATCTGCAGCTAGAATAATTTGACCATACTGATGCTCTCAGTTCACAAGTACTGATGAGCATTAGTATGCAAAGGTCAAATATAAGTACTAATGAGTATTTAGTCTTCAGCATTTTCACAACTACTGAAGACTAAAATGCTTCAAAGTACTGATGTACATTATTTGTTGAAAACAACTGATGTAGTGAGGTGGATTACAACTACTGATGTATCATTTTCAAACAAATAAGTACTGAAGAACAAATTTTGTTCCAAGTACTGATGTGTAATCTTACATCAGTACTGAAGAAAAAATTTGTTCACCAGCTCTGGAGTATTTCATCAGCACTTGTGAACATCTGATCACAAGAGCTGAAGGCATAAATATTCACAGAGCTGAAGGGTCAATGAAACATCTGAAAGTCAGCCAAAGAGCTGATGAGTAAATGTGGAGGTCAGCATGAAACAACTGACTTGACGGAAACAGCTGATGAGTAATTTTACTCTTCAGCTGATGCCAACAGCTGCTGTTTCATGCCAAACACTGAAGGACAAAACCATGTCTTCAGTAGTTTCACAACTACTGATGACTAACACCAAGTCCTCAGTTGTTTACAACAACTGAAGCAATACCATGTCTTCAGTAGTTTACAACTACTGATATCAGTAGTTCACAACTACTGAAGGCTAACACCAAGTCTTCATTGTTACAACGTCTGAAGATTAAAACTAGGTCTTCAGTAGTTTATAACTACTGAAGACTGACAACAAGTCTTCAGCCGTTTACACATCTGAAGGATAAACCAAGGTTTCAGTAGTTTCATCTACTGAAGACTAACACCAAGTCCTCAGATGTTATAACCACTGAAGGTTAAAAAGCACGTCATCAGTAGTTTCAACAACTGATGACTAACCCAAAACCTTCCTTAGTAGTTTTCTTTCAGCCTTTGCCATACCCTATAAATACCCAACCTTCAGAGCTTTCATTCTCACTTGACCTAACTTTTCAAAACCTCTGAAATCCCCATACACCATTAATGGCGGCCATGCAACTCAAACCTCGACACAACTGTGTCGCTCATCTCACCAAATCGCCATTATGGCCTAAGTTTCACAATGCCGTCGATCTGATGACCGACTCACCATACCAAACGGCATTCCTTCTCAATCCCACCATATACCCGATTCCTGGCGGAGTTCTGGACGAACATCACCGTCCAAACCTGAGAGAACGATGGCGAGGTCTCTCTCCGGTCCTCCGTCAACACCACCCAGTGGTTATCACTCCAGCCACTTTGCGCCAAACCCTAAAGATGGAGGATGCCACCTTCCCAACCTCTTACCCCAAAGGCGCCCTCGACCTATGCTTCACAGCCAACGACTATCAGGGCGACCTCTCTGCCCCACCTTGTTGAAGAACACTTCCCGATCCCCAACGACTCATCTTCTACATGGTGACGTGTTCTGGCCCCCAAAACATCTTCATGGGACCAGATGTCAACAAGGTGGCAACAGGTATTATCTCTATCCTTGAAAAACAACCTTTGAACTTTACTGATGTCACCGTTGGATCTTGTATCCTCGTTCATAATGGCCATAATAGGACCAGCTTCAAGCTGAGGACTTGCTGGTACTGGGGTCCCTGCCATGGCTGTTCTAGCTGAGGTATACTCCAGGCACAACACCGACCACACACTCAAACAGGCTGCCCCGGCTGCGAAAACCCACGCAGCAGGAACCCACAGCCTCCACCTCCAAATCCAAAGTCCTCACCAAGCCAAAAGCCAAAAGAAGCCCAAAAAGGCTACTCAGGGAATGAGTCCCCTGAGGATGCCCCTGCAACACAAATGCAGGATGTGGCTGCTGCTCGATTCTCCCAGCAGCTACCACGACTCCACCCACAACAACTGCACAGGCTTCCTCTCAACAGGAACCTGATGCAACCACTTCAGGGGCACCCCACAATCTGGTCTTTCTCACTTGAGAGACTACCATTGAAATGCACACTCCTCCCCATGTGCACACTGCTTCAAGCCCATCTCCTACTGAGACCACCCCACAAAGCCCTACACTAATAATTGCCAAAGTGTTGACCCATCTGAGCACTCCACCCTCTCCCCAGAAACCAATTCCAACTGGGGAGACTCCTACCGAAGATAGGGTGGACACAAGTGCCGTTGGAACCCACACACAGGGAATCACATGTCCAATCTCCCAGTGTGGCTAGGGAGAGGATATTCTGGAGGCTGCCACTTCCCCTGCATCAGCACATGAGGAGGAAGCTGGTACAAGCAATAAGACCTCACCAGAGGCAACTGCCGATGATGGATCCATCCGGAGGCTGGAAGTCCCCAGTACCAAGAACAAGGGGCACATGCAACTACTGAGCCACACTCAGTGCATGTACATCCTGACATTGTCAGGAGGTCGGTGATTCAGTTCACATTGATGATGACCTAGCTTCTTCTTTGATGTAGTCACTCAAAACTATCTTAGAGGATGAGATAAGCAGACTCAAAGAGCTGCTTGCTCAAATGACTCAAGATAGAAGTCCATCTGCCACCACAACCCACAGATGGCACCTTCACCCGAAGGTCTCACAGACACTCAGCCACTCCCACAAACTCAGCCACCACCCCTGCTTCTGGCTCTAGCTCTCAGGACAGAACCCTCCTGAGCAGCTAGAGATGCTATCTTCCAGAAATCCTTGCCTCTCATCACACCTATAATCACAGAAATTGTGATGAAAACCATTGATGAGAGGCTTCCCACTTATATACAACCCATGGTGGAGGTTGCTGTTGCTAAAGCACTTGCTGATAGTCAAACCCCAACCAATGCACCCAAAAAGGGGAGACATCAGTGCAAGTTAAGAGGAGAGGTGGAGAAGAGATAGAAGTAGGGAGAGAGGGGGCAACCGAGAGGAGAGGTCTGAGGAGACGGGTAGGGAGAAGGGGAAGGAGAAGGTGAGGGAGGAGAGAGCTCAAATAGAAGTGGCTGAAATCCAAAAGGATTTCAGTGTCACTTATCAAAGAAGAGAGAGAGAAGAAGGAGGGGGAGAAAGGTAAGAGGAACTGACTCTGATCTAGCAGCCCTTGTCAAGGAGGCTGATGCTGAGCATAGCCGATCAATGGACTCTGTCATTGATCAGCTGTTCAGGCAAGGCTTTGACAAGGACACTGCCCTGCTAGATCAGGAGATCAGAAATAGGAGAGAAAAGAGATTAGTACCGATGGACTACTTATAGCCAAGAGGAAAAAAGAGACTTGAGGCTATGAGTAGGTTCACTTCAAAGTATCTGGGCAGGCCAGTCCTTGATGTCAAAGCATGGACCAGGGCAGAATCTTAGCTATAGCCACCAAGATCTGTTCAGCTGGTGATTTCACCAAAGGACTGGTCACTGAGGCCCTCTCAGAAGCCGGTGCTGGGAACAGGACACTGCTAGCAAAACAGACCAAACCATCTCTTATCTCTAGATTGCTAGCAGTGCCTGCCAACATTCCCACACCAACCACCCAAACACAACCCACAAAACCACCCCTTCACCATCAAAACCCGCAGCCAATAATCCACCCTTGAAGAAGAAGAGAAGGGTGTTGAGGCTGCAAGAAGAAGAAGAAGAGGAGGATGAGGAGGATAGACTGCCACTTTCAGCAGTCATCCCTCTACCAAAAGCCAAACCTCAAACCATCACTCCCACCTCACAGATGGACACTGGAGGGTAAAATTAGAAGAAGGAGCAGCAAAGATTACACGATGAGGAAATGCTGAAAAGCATTGACAAATCATATGCTACTTCTACTTCCATTATGAATATGAAGAAGGAAGCTCTGAGACTCTTCACTCTTAAGCAAACCTTTCAATATGATAGGAAGAGTGAGGACTTGGCCTGATCCTAGGGTGGCTCACAGGATCATCAAGAAAGATATGCCTGTGAGATACAAGAGCCAATTTAAGAAGATTGTAGATGAAGTGATCTCTGTGGCTCTTGTAATAACACCCTGGGAGATAGTAGAGGAGTTCGAGACAGCCTATAGAGCTAAGCAGCCACCCCAAAAAATGCTAGACATATGGTGGTGACGAGGGCTTAGTCTATAAGAGGCTTGAGAACTTCCATAGGGATGAGCTCAACCTGTTGTTAGAAGGAAGACATCCAGATGAATTTGCTTATATGCAAACACAACAGTTGAGCTCAAGAATGGCAACAGGCCAAGTTGTCTCAGAGCTGTACGACCGTGAAGGGTTATTCGATGGTGTGGCTGAAGACCTGACTAAAGAAGAACAAATGATTTTCCTTCAAGCCTACACCAGAGAATCCTACAGGCTTGTACGTGGGAGGTAAGTCTCATGGATGGGATAACAGCCCTGTGTCCAGTTCCCCAAGACAAGGCTCCCATCCATACTTAGCCAAACAATTTCAGAGACTTTTTCCCAGGCCAGTGCTTATCAGGGTCAACTTCTGATCTGATCCAGAAAGAAATAGACCAATATTTCTGCCAACAATAAGTGGGACAATAAATAACTTAGAGGTTTTGGCTGCATTGGTTCAGGGGGAGTTTGTTGGACCAAAAAAACCAATGAGCCAAGATCAGGAAAATCTCTAAGTCCCACATGACATCACAACAACTGCTGAAGACCTTCATCAGCAGTTTGACAAAGTCTAAAGAATCAAACTGAAGATCAAAGATCTGAAGTACAACAGCTGAAGATCCTAAAGTGCTGAAGATAAGTACTGAAGTCTGAAGTACTGATAAATACAAGTACTGAAAACTTCAAGTGCTGAAGACAAGTGCTGAAGATCAAAGTCTGAAGAACTAAAGAACTGAAGATCAACTACTGATGCACAAAGTCTGAAGACAATGACTAAAGACATCAGCTGATGACAACTACTGAAGTCATCAGCTGATGAATCATCTGAAGATCAAGTCTGAAGACCAAAGTGCTGAAGCTTCAGAGTTTGTCACAACAGCTGAAGAAGTCTTCTTCAGTTGTTATGATGGTTTTTCTTTTCAGTAGTTTTATATTTTTCATTTCAGTAGTTTGTACAACAGCTGAAGAGTTTGTTCTTCAGCTGTTATAGTTCAGTAGTTGTAACGACTGAAGAGTTTGTTCTTCAGTCGTTGTAGCTTTTCAGTAGTTTCCTTTTCAGTACTTGTAATAGGTAGAACACTTAGGAATTTCGTAAGAAGATGTCAGCTGTTGTGACATCTTCAGTAGTTTGTGTTCTATCAGTAGTTAGTTAAATAATTGTTTATGTCAGTGGAATCTGACAACAGTATGGGTCTTTTGCCTATAAAGGGCAGTGAACTGATTGTATTCCATGTCGAAACATGTGAATAAACAGAATATTATTCCTTTTTATGCAGAATTATTCTCTCTCTACATTTACTTTACATGCAATATTCCTTATGTTCTTGCATTAATTGCTAATTATCATGCTAAATCCGCTGCGAACACAATCTAATTGATCAAACTAGAGGCTGAGATCCTGTCAAATGTTCTTGCATAAATTGCTAATTATCATGAATAATCATGCTTATTCATATTATTCAGTCGAGGTTTGATTGTAACTATGCATGTTCTATATACTTACTACTTGTGACCATTGACTAGAATTGCCACATTTTTGTATACTTATTATATATAAAACCATGAGAACTCACCAACTCGTTAGTTGACTTTTATTTCAACATGTTTCAGGTAATGTGCAAGCTTAATGATTGAAGAAATGCTCAAACCTAGGACATGGACCTAGACTTAATAAGAAAAACAATTGATGATTATCTTTTTTTGTCAAACCTAGGACATGGACCTAGACTTAATAAAAAACAATTGGATTTCTATTTTTGTTGTTTACTATTCATGAGACTTGATGATGTGATGTTGAAATAATTGATTAATGGCATTTTACATTTTAACATAGCGTTATGTGGCTGTGAACAATCTAACCCTCACACCTCGACGTTTCCACCGTCAAGGTTGGGGTGTGACACGCGTGACTTCCAGGACCGCCAAATGGAGGTAGTGGTGGATCCCCGCGCCATCACCTTCATGGCTCATAACATCAGCCATAAGGTATGCGAAAACAATCCACAATGAAATCATGTCTTGAAATTTTAGAACATAATGTTGAAATAAGAAGAAAGTCTTATAGTCAACTTGAAATACAAACAAAGGTTTAGATAAATAAGTACATATACAAATCCTAACAAATCATAACAATTTTTTCAATCAGAGTCACCTTCATATACTTCAGTATCTTCATCAGACTCTTTGGTGTCATAATCAGAATCGTTCTCATCATAATCAGCCTCATCTTCAAACACCTCCTCAGCGGTGACAGTTGGCAGATTAACTTCACTTGGAGTCTAGCCTTCGGTTACTAAGTAGGCATGTTATGAAAATATTGTGTGAAGTCAATGAAAAGTACGCTATTAGAAGAAGAGTGGTTGTGAACAACGTCAAGATCTTCTGTCAAGTCATTGTCAACATTTTGAATGTTCTCCATGACACCATCATTGGTTGTAGGGCGATCCCTAGGCGAACATTTCCAAATGGATTAAAACCGTCGGCTACAAGCCCTAGGCGAACGTTTCGCGGTTCCCTCGAGAAGGTCGGGTACCTTATGTCAAATCTTTCCATGAGGTACCATCAACAGGATGACGCATCGTACCCTCTTTTGATCGTCTGGTACTATGCCAAATCATATCTTTTGCCGTGTGCCTTGAAGAATACAATCGTCGTAGTCTCGGGTTAAAGGAAACCATCGTAACACCTTGTGAGGTAACTTATTGCCCTTTGTATTTGTATCAACCCACCTACTCTCATTACAAACGGGACATTTTTCTAATAAAGGTTTTCTCCCCAGAAACGAGCACAATCATATTTGCACACATGTATCGACTCATATCCTAAACCAATATTTTAATGTCTTTTTTGCTACATAATGAGAAGGGGGGATTTTATTACCCTCAGGATGTGAAGATTGTAACAACTCAAGAAGCTCATTAAATGAGCTATTAGTCCATTTATTCTTCACCTTGATATGCAAGCTTTGCTAAAAAATCAAGAGAAGTAAACTTAGCACAACCCGGATATAATTCTGATTGAACTTCCTCTAACAAGTTCTCAAAATCATCATGGATACCACTACTCTACTCATGAAGACCGCTACTCTCCTCCATAACGTCTTCGATGACGTCAACCATTTCGTTTGTTGGCGTAACATTATCTACAACTACAACTTCAGGAATTAAACTTTCAACGTGATAGATCCAATCTTTGTACGACCGACACATGCCCCATATTTTTAAATGATATTTCATTTTAACCCATCCTAATAATACGGTATTCTGACATTTCATACACGGACATCGAATTTGACCATAACTGTCGGTAAGTTTTTTGCACATATCTATAAAAGAGTTGAGTCCTGTTGATACTCAGGTGATCTACGGTTCGGATTAAGAAGCCAACTTTTATCGACAGACATGATTATGGAACTGCAATATATATTAGGATTTAAGTGGATGGAAAATTATCCACGAAACATTAACAAAAAGTAGGACAACCAATTGAGAATTCAATTGGGTAGGCTGCTACACCCACTTTTAAATACCTTATCTCATATATGAACGTTCCTCACATAATTGTTTGTTTAAAAAAATTCGGCAGCATTTCCTCTTAGCTCCCAAATATATATACATATATAAATATATACTCGTGGAGCAAAGAGAAAATAAAAACTAATTTTTTCTTAAACAAACAATCATGTAATACACATTCATATCTAAATGAGATAAAATATTCAAAAAGCAGTCCTAAAACGGGGACAACCCGAAATTAATTACTAATTAATTTCAGACGGGTATTTCTAAGCTCGTGATGATTAGAATGAAGTTACGAAACCTAAACGTTCATAATGTAAAACAATAAGCAATTACTATAAAAATTAAATGAAATGTGACAATGTTTAAACAAATTGAAACATTATTGCAATTGTTTTAAAAACTGTCACGTTTCGTTTGATTTTTTTAGTGATTTCTTATTGTTGTTCATTACTATAAAAATTTAACTCAATCTAACACAAATCTATTAAACAAGTTTCATTTAAATTAACACTTAATTACTAAATAATTTTCAACCAATTTTCCACCGATACATTACTTATCAAATAACACAACTTGTTACACAACTATCATAACCTAAATAACCTAATTATTAAGCATTATTAACATAATAATTTTCAACCAACAAAGCACCTAAACTAACTTGTATAACTTGTATAAACATTACTTGTTATTATTAAGCATTACTTATCTAATTACTAAACATTATAAACAAATAATTTAACAAATACTTGTATAGCTAAATTAAAGATTCACACAAGTAGCACAACCTAAATATTCATATAATAACACAACTAAATCAAAAATTGTACCTAAATAATGTTTTAACACAACTAAAAAAATACATACTAAATCAAAAATTCACACCTAAAAATACATACTAAAAATACATACTTTTAACACAGCAGTGGCGGTGGTCTTCGGTTGCAGCAGCGGTGGTCTTCGGTTGCAGCGGCAGTGGCGGTGGTCGGTTGCAGCAGCAGTGGTGGTGGTGGTGGTGGGTTTGCAGCAGCGGTGGTGGGGATTGCAGTGGTGGCAGGTGGTGAGAAGTGGTGTTCGGTGGTGCTCGGGTGGTGGCAGGCGGCGATCGAGAGAGAAAGGGGGTAGGCAGCTCGGGTGTGGTGGGTTGTGGTGGTGACCGGCGAGAGGAGGAGGGAAAGGGGGAATGGGGGTTGCGGTGGTAACCGTGGGTGGTGATCAGGTGATGGCCGGTGGGTGGTGCTCGGGTGATGGCCGGTGGTGGTGCTCGGGTGATGGCCGGTGGGTGGTGCTCGGGTGATGGCCGGTGGGTGGTGCTTGGGTGGTGCAGGCGGCAATCGAGAGAGAAAGGTGGATGGAGGGAAAGGGGGAAATGTGGAGGGAAGTCGACGGTGGGCTGTATATTTTTAACCAATAGCGGCGACATGTCGCCGCTAATAGTGTCGCCGCTATTGGTTAAGTACGATCAATCCCCAACCGTTAGATCTATTGCACGATCAACGGCCAGATCTGATTGAAAAAAGTGGAAATAGATTCCTCATCAATAGCGGCGACAAGTCGCCGCTAATAGTGTCGCCGCTATTAATGTCGCCGCTATTAATTATGTCGCCGCTAATAGCGTCGCCGCTATTAATTGTATTTCTTGTAGTGACCTCTAGACACGATTGAGTTCGTGACTAAAAACGTTAAACTGCTAATGACATGATTATATATTTTATTTAAAAAACTAAAAGTAAAGTACTTGCATTACTAAACGTTAACCCTAGTTAAAATATTTTCTTTTCATTACTCTTCTTCGGTAGTCGATAGTCCACGAATTATGATTCACAATTTTTAGTCCTTGAATTTTTTCAGGCTTTCATAACCATAGTCATCTTTGCCTTCAATCTTCAATTCGTGAAAAATAATTTACAAAACAGTCCTTGATTTTTCCACCGTGAGCAATAGGCTTGAGGTTCATGACCGATTAACAAAACATATCGGAGAATGACTATAAGGTAAAAATAACTATATATATGTATGTATGTACGTATGTATGTACGTATGTATGTACGTATGTAAGTACGTATGTAAGTACGTATGTAAGTATGTATGTATATGTTTATATTGTGTTTTATTGGTTCGATGTGCGTCATTCTGTTTCACTACATATGTTATATTTATTGTGTCCCATATAAGTTTTAATCGTTTAACACAGTAACATCTATTTAAACAAATTTGTGTTTATGTTTGAAAACTCTAACACGATTAGTTATTGTGGCATGTTCATGTCGTGTTTAATTTGTTCTGCGATCCTTGTGTACGGCTTGTCAAAGAATATCAAGGTTAGTAAGCAAAATCTTAAATTTTAGCCTACATCTGAACTAATTTATTTGATCGAACGATCAAGTGAATACTAATTGTTAATCCCTTTGTTTCTTCATCAAACATGTGAATTTAGGGTTTCTTTATAGAAGATTGACGACTACGATTGCAAATCCAAGTCATAACTAGTTTTATAGCTCAATTTCATGGTTAAATATTTGAATTAGGGCTTCCTTATAGAAAATTAACCATTGACATTGTCACATTGCGGGTGCGAACCATAACCTTTTGTTTTTATTAAGAATCATTGTAGCTTATTTATACATATATAGATTGAACTTATACAGTTTCCTTACACAAGTGATCAAAGAGAGAAAAGGAATATAACTTTTAATAGTGATGATTGGTTTT
Source organism: Flaveria linearis (assembly GCA_024085815.1). NCBI lineage: Eukaryota > Viridiplantae > Streptophyta > Magnoliopsida > Asterales > Asteraceae > Flaveria > Flaveria linearis. The sequence goes on from JABSNV010000823.1 coordinate 13,848, forward strand.
TTACTTGACCTTCTTTTTGCACTTTCTGTTGACTAAAAATATGACCTTCATGTCTTTAGCTTCAATGGAACATTATTAGTGCTTCATAAGCCATTTGTGAGACAGTGCTGCAATGGAAACAAAAGATGAGATTATTTCAGGGTGTTTGCATATGAAGGGGTGGAGGTTTCAATCCCTTTCAAGTTAAAAAATAAGGAATAGGATGCTTTGCTTATTTGTTATTTTCATTCATCGATGTTGCGAATAGAATGTTATTTGAGGAAATGTTTGAGAATCTTTTTTTCGCATGTCTGTCTTCTCATACCTATGCTTTGCTAACATATCACTACATGTTTGCATGTGTTCTTGTTTTCATGGTGTTGAAATAGATTACATATATGATGTAACTAAAAGTAAATTGCTTTTGTTTGACATGGCTAAGTCTTTGAACACCAAGGATATCTAGGAAGTTATTTGAGAATAGCTCAAGGCATCCACCGTATTATCTGTGTTTTTTGCTATATGTATAAACTATTTGGAAGTAATATCAATTAAGTGGCAATAGGAATCTGCATGCAGAAGTCACAACATTACTGACCATATTAAATGAACACCTTAATTACCTGATGGTTGGAATGATCGAGGCTAGCGTCTGTAGTTGGGGAAAGGAACATTTCCGGACTCGATATGCCTAAGATCTTCTACGAGCACTTCATAATGTCTTTTCACTTCTTCTGCAGTTTTACCACCCACTGCGCGTGCAATTTTTTCCCAACGGTCAGGGGTGTCTCTATCATATACAGCAAGTGCTTTTTCAAATAGTTTGTTCTGCTTAGGTGTCCATGAGGAGCTGGAGCAACTTGAAGAGATGGAATTTGATGCCATTGTTGCACTTGAAACTTTTAACAATAATATATTGAAGTAAAATTTGTCGGTGAATGTGATTATTGTTTCCACAGCAAAATGAAAATCAGGTAGATGGCGTGAACTCGAAGGTTGATATGGAGGATGTTATCATTTATCAAGGGATACTTCTATATATAGGAAATAAAGATGGTTGGGTCTGTCCAGCAAGAAGAGTATAATTTCCATGTACCAAAAGTGAGATAATTCTTATTATCTCTTACTAACCACAGATGGCTTATAAAAGCCGGTATCAAAGGTACAACTTCACATCAGAACCATCTTAAATTTTATTATTGCGCGTAATGTTTCCAAATTGGATGTCCATTAGGAGACACTGACTAATGAGCATGTGCCCGAGAATACTATAAATGTTACATCTTTGTAAGATTTTATCCTTTATATGCCAGCAAACTGATTCTAAAACTTTTTGTTAGTTTCAAAGGAAATACCAAGGATTATTTTAAGTTTATAGAGGCAAGATGAAAGTTCTCAATTATTGAAGATATAAGTGCTAAAACTCAAAACAAGTTTGGTACAGCTTGCTTGTTCTAGTATGTACACCCACTGATTAAAATGAAACTTTTGGACCAAATGTTACCTATCTCTCGATCCAGATTAAAAATCGGCAAAAGTAGTGGTACTTTAAACTTAATTTGAACGATAACTACTTCCAAGTTGAAACAAGTAATGGACATAGCTCAATGAACTTCAATTGAACTTAATTTTGTCAGCAACTTTAAACTGACATTCTTCCATGCATCAGTTGTTTTAGTTGTTGAGCGCCTGTCAAGTTTATGTGAGTGAAGAAACCAGTAGTACAAAGGTTAGATGATATTCTGATATAGAATTGTTCCATTGTTACATGGAACTGGTTCCTAACCGTCGTAGAGTAAATGCGGTCCCTCTTAAGTTATATAACCAGTTCATTTGCTCTAACATTTCCTAGTTTCTAATTGATACTGGGTCTCAGTTTTAACAAATGTAGATTTATTGATGATTTAAAACTTAATACATAGATATAGGAAGAAAAAAAAGAAAAGTCTTTGTATGACTTTGAGATGATAAATCCGACTTAAAAGAATTGGTAATAAAAGCTGATAATATGTTTATCCAACTTTAAGAATTAGGAGAAAGCAAATAGATATAGGTTGTTCACGGTAAGTTTGTATCATATCCCACATAAGTTTTGAGATTCAGCTTTGTCTTAAAGAAGCTGAAGTCTTAAGTTGAACGCATAGCAAGTGAAACTCCTTTTCAGAGTTCATCCAAAGTAGAGATACAAAGCTAATTCATGATCTCTTGGCTGGACATACAATGCAATTTTGCTCACATTAAACGTACAAGTGACAACCTTACTAAAAACAAAGATTGCACAAGCTGAAGATTCACTTAATCTCTAAAACATGTCTAATGTCTCCTACGTGTGTTTTTGCAATTTGTGTTGATAAGAATTTGGAATATAATTCGCTGCTCTAAATCGTTCAGTCTGGAGCTAACTCCAACTTGTAAACTATTACATCTCATTATGTGCCTACTTAAGGTTCATGGCCTACTAATTAGCATCATCTTATGATGCTTCGCATGTTCTTTTTATTTTCTTGTAGTGAGAAATCCTTGTGATATTTGTTATGGAGTGCTCACTTTGTCCCACAAAAGTAATAACATATAAATAATGAAGTTCAAATGTGCAATAGTTTCAAGGAAATTGTTTGACTATCGGTCAAATGTCAGCTATGACAGAATAGAGGAATCTTTTGAACTCAGGTTTATATTATAAACTCATCTTTAAGAGGAGTGTCTAAAATTCCAGTTAATTATTATTTTCCTTTTTGTTTGATTTATGTACGGACAAGGATAGAAATATGCAAAGTTTCTTCTTTAGGTCTACCAATGTAGGATCAGATTCTTCAATCTTATATGATTCCAATTTCATGTGGATTACATTTCTTGATAAAAGTATGATATTATCAGGAATCACAGATGTGTTAACCTGATTTGATGTAATATCTTTGTACACTCTACAATTTAGTGCTTCTTTTATGTATAATATGTCTGCATAGGAGGAAAAAACTTCCTAAAAGCTGTACATTCATGAATAGTATGCATGGCCAGATGGTCGGATTGTTTGGGTCAAGCAACGCGTCGGGGCGTTTTTTGTTACCTGTCGAGTTGGGTTGTGTTGTGTTGTGTTGACCGCAAATATTTCTTTATCTATTTTAATAAATAACTAACTTGAAAAGTTTAGTAACAAAAATTTTATTATATTGTAGCTTTAAATATAATTGTTAGAAGGTTGTATGCATTAAAAATACATGCTCTGCTTTTTTCAACCGTTTTGACCCATTTCTCTTTTAGCTATTTTTTTATTTGACCCATTTTTGATAAATAAGAAAAACCCAAATCAATCTATATACTCATAAAGGACTAAATGGGTAAGGATTAGCATTGGTTTAGAGATGTGACGTGCAAATGTGAAGATGATTCCTAATACATGGTTCTCCTTTATGTTTGTCGTCAAATCTTTCCAATATTTAGAATCTTATCATATCCAGGATTATACCCGAAAAGTAATGATCGCATATACTTCTTTGTTGAATGTATTTTGCTCACTCGTTACCATTTCAATATACTTTGTTATGTAGATAGTCTTGTGACGTAATCGTTCTTGTTTTTTAGTACCTTGATGTTGATTCATGATGTGTAGTACAATAATTGGTATGTGATCTTGAACACTTTGCGAATGTCCTTTATAAAAATCTAGAAAAAAGAAAGACCAGTGGACCAAAAAAGATATGGCTAACAAAATTAAGTTTATTATGCTTTTGGGTGTTTAAAGCAAGGAGGCTGGTTTTAATGGTTCAGTTTGCGGTTTGGATATCACATCTTTTTTCATATTCCTGAATTTATATTTTCTTATGCCTAGGTGGTTTATTTGCTGTTTTCCTAGCGGTTTAATTCGCATAGAATTTTTGTCAATCTGAAGAGATTCTTGTGAGTGTGTTCTTTCACGTGTTGATGTGTTGTGTGTTTTACTATTATGAGGGGGGCTGCTTTTAAAGTGAGAATCTTGAATAGATGATTAGTTGTTTTGATAAAAGATATGTTGGTTGGCGAAAAGATGTTATGAGATATTAACTTTGATAAAATGATGCATGAATATGAAAAACTGGGATCATGACGAACGCCTGAAAAACATTCAAACTTTTGATGAGGAAGTCGTGAGGCCCACAAGGGATTAGGCCCAACTACTGGGCCCAAAGTCCACTGTTTGGTCCATGGTGCTCCAAGAAAGTAAAATATCTAACTTTTTATTTGATTTTTATTTTACCTTTAGGTACTAGGGAGACATCCGAAGTATCCAAATTACCCTTAACCAATAATCTGTCATTAAAACTACCCAATTGATAGAGCACAACCCGTACTATTCACGATGGTCAAAGCATTGGAATTATGCTCAGGTAGCAGAAGCTGAAATGGAAAACCGAAAAGGAGAAACCAAAAGTGGCTGTGGCTGTGGCAGTGTTGCCGTTAGACCCGAACTACCTAAAGGGGGTACCGAAGGTGCACTGAGTACCCTTATAGTTTTATTGCAAGTTGCATTAGATAAGAAACACCTGTTAGTAATGTACCGGGACTAGTTATGAATTTCTTTTATTGATGGTATCATGATTTGGTCTAAAGATATTTATCAATTTGATTTACAGATTTCTATGGCATCAGATTGGGTCATCGAAATTAAGTTACTAAACACTTAAATTATGTAAATACATTGTTATTAAGAAAGTTGCACTCTACGATTGTTTACAAGTTATCTTCTTATGAAAATGATGTATTTCATCCTTGTTTAAAATATTGTTAAGTACTTTTTTACTATAAAACGATGTAAGAATTGTCTTTAAAATTATACAAATACAATTGTTCAGATGAGGTTTATTGAAGAATAGTTGTTACAAACTGTAAAACCAATTATTACATCAATAATCGACAAACTAACGGATACAAAACGTTTTGTAAACACAACCAATCCTACAAGATCAAATTTACCACCGGACTTGATAATCTTTTATATTTTTTTTCACATAATTAATGTAGTAACTGAGTTGATATAATAGTTTGTTTTAGTTCTTTTCATAACTACAATCATTTGAACATCACCTAAATTTATACCACCTCACTCGAATGCCAAATACATATACAATAGATCCATGCTTGTGAATGTCCGTGTTGATATGAAAATGTCACTTTGGCTTGTGTTTTTATTTCCTAGTAAATGCTTGAAACTCAGGCGCCAAGAATCAAAACAAGAACTTTTTATTGAATACGATCTGAATTTTTCAATCTAATCTAGATTACAAACTCATCACCACATTATACTAATACACACTAACTAACCAATTAACAAACAAGCTTATTACATAATACACCCTTATGAAATCTAGAATTACAACAATAGTCCTCCAACAATACCCCCTTTAATTCTAAATTTCATTCTTTCAAATCTTCAACTTCAAGCATGGTTCTCATTTCAATAAACCTTAGCCTTGGTAAAGCCTTGGTTAACACATCAGCCCGCTCTAAGCTGTAAACTATTCCCAATGAAATCAACACGAATTTGATTATTTTCTATACATTCTCTAATAAAGTGATATCTCGTGTTAATATATTACTCCTACCATGAAAAATTGGATTCCTCATCAATGCTATAGTCGACTTACTATCAACAAACAAGGAACTACTGCATATTTTATAATACCCGTAAAATAATAATAATAATAATAATAATAAGTTCAGGGGTGATGTTGCCATTTTGAAAACTTAAATTAATAAGTTTTGGCATGAAATGAAACAACCTCAAACCACAGGGACCAATTGCGTAAATTTAAAAAAATCACCATTCTGTTTCTCTCTCCCCGTCGCTGCCGGTGCTCCGGCCACCGCCGGTCGGCTCCGGCGACCCCCCAAACTACCATTTTATTCGATTTTAGTTCAATCAATGGTTCCCGACACCTTCGAGTGGGGATCCGAACATTGTACCCCACATCAATTCGATGGTTAGAGTCGGTTTAGTGGGATTTAAACTTTCGGTCGCTTTACACTCCATTGTCGCGCACTCAACCACCAATAATGAAATTAACTTAATATATACAATCCCCTACCTAATCCTAAACGAATACTGCTTTCAATTTCGATTAAAACACACCCAAACATCCCGTCAATCACCATCCTCGTCGCGGACCTGCAACTCTTTCGAACTCCACCTTCCGAGCCGATTATACTGAAATTGATAGAGGGCTTTTCATCCTTGGGTTCATTAGAAACTTCCTGTACAAGGAATTTGATTTCCATCAACAATTGCAACCTGAACCGATTACACCTCAGTCGCGACTGTTCCTCGTGGTGTTCATCATCCATTTGACATCTTCCTGGTAAATTAAACACCTTGATTAACTCGATTTCACATGGGGAATCAAAGCCCCATGTTTATTTCATTGATCATATCCGTTTGTGTTTCAATTTGGATTAGATGAAACTAGGGTTCTTGAAGGATTTGGGGGTTTGGGTTCGAGAGTGGTTAAAAGAATTAAAAGCTGGGAACTAATGCGGCTTAGGCCTTTGTCCCACTGGTTCCTGCGCTCCATCTCAACAGAAGGTCCCGGGTTCGAACCCGGGCAACCTCACCTATTTTTTTTAGGCTTTTTCAGCCTTAAAAAAATTATGTAAAATTCCTAAAAATTATAGAAATTAGTTTTATGAACCTTGTTTTTTTAAAAGTTATTTAATCATTTTCTGTAAATTTATTTATTTAAACACCTTAACGATTTGTATATAAATATTAACAAATGTTATAATTAATTTATTTTTATAAAATAAACTCTAAATAGTGGGAATCATTAAAATGTTATTAGTCATTACGTTATCCTTGAATCTTAGATATCCTAATTAATATTTTAGGTCATTGCCCTTGATCCGTTCGCGTAGGTACTCGTTTATATTCGGTTTATGTTTTAAACATATTTTCCTTGCTTAACTTAGTAAACTTGATATGAACCCATTTTGATATTGTCTTAGCTACTGGAAATATAAGTATTTTGATCGAATTAAGATTTAGACCTTAACCGAATATTTTAAACAAGTCACACGTTTAATTAGTTTTCATGAGGATTTTGGGATGTGATTTTATAAATGACAAACGGATTCTTAATATGATTAGCCAAATTTTTCAGAAGTCAATCATGATTTATACTTATTTAAAAAATATTTTCAGACCTGTAACGGACGTATTTTAACTAGAAATAATTTTACGGTTTACCAAAATACCCTTGATTTAGGCTCGTATTTTACAGCCAACTTACAGAGGCCATAACTTCTTCATAGCAGATTCAAATCAGTTAAACCTTGTGTCCATGACGAAGTTCGTCGAAAGACGAATCTGTGATATATAAAACATCGAAAAACTCATTCGTTTAGACCTCCAAATAGTCGTTTTCGTAACAGCTAGCAGTTCTGCGCAGCTGTAAAGATTCACGTTTTTCTCATATTTCGGTAATCCAAATCAGAAACTTTTCTAAATGAAAGTTGTTTAGAAATCACTAATCTAGTAAACTGGAGATTTTCAGAATTTTTAAACGTCGTTAGTATTTTTAACGAGTGCGAAAAGACAGGGGCAGAACTGGAATTTTCCAAACTATAATTTGCGTTACGTTATCTTAGGTTCTCGCGACGTTAACCGAGCCTAGACCTTGTTTCTGATCATTGTCATTCGTGTATAAGGTACGGATTCTTGGTTACCTTATCATAGTATAATTCTGTTCTGTTACTTTGTAGTACAGATTTTGATACCATGTTTCCGTTAATATGACTCGTTTGGCTTTTGGTATTTTACTAGCCGTCCAACATTATTTGTTATGCTATGACTCGTTCGACTTGTTAATTTTACTTGTTAAAGGCTTGCAGCATGCAATATATATTTTATAGTTTGTGCTCATTATTGCATGTTCCTATAAATGTTCTATTGATACGTTATATGTTGGTAGTTGTACTACCATTTGATTTGATACTCTGTTACCCGAGCTCTCCGACATGTCATTGTGGCGTCAATGATGTGACACTTTTCGTGACGGTGTGTAATAAATAGTTCACGGCGTCTCCGTTAAAACGTTAGTACTCAGGTAGTACTTTGGCCATAATATCTGGGAGGCGGATGGATCGATCCTAGTTCAGTTCAGTTCAGTTCAGTTCCGGGGGATGGAATCATGTGTTTACGCCCACACACATCTCATTAGTGCATAGTCTAGCTAGCTATGTACTTATCAGTTCAGTTTTGGCTCTGGGTACTTCTTATATTACACGACTTATTTTGTTTGTATATACGCGTCGTGTAGATCAGTTCAGTTCAGTATTACATGTTCAGTTCAGTATCAGTATTATATGTTTAGATTCAGATTTCCGTTTTCCATATCATATGATCAGTTCAGTATCAAATATCAGTATGTTATGCTTCGTATCATTACAATTGTTATTTCCGTCACTGAGCAACTTTTGGCTCAGCCGTATTTTCTTTTGTGGTGTTTTCTTATTTGATTGTAGGTAATCAGGGTATTCCGGGAATCAGTGAACAGTGGTTGAAGATCAAGATTGTATTCTTCTTTATTTGATGTAATGAATAAATTAATTAGGTTCTTTCGGATTATCTGGTTTGCTTGAAATTATCTCTTTAATATTATGGATTTGGTTTATGATTTGATATCTGTAATAGTGACACGTCAGCCTCTCCGGGTTGGGGTGTTACAGTTATGGTATCAGAGCAAAGGCTCTTTCCTGTAGAAAACTTAAACATTAAAATAAACTTGTGAGGTAAGGGTAGACGTTGGGTTAGGATCTAATTTTGTTCCCAATCTAAATTCCAGTATTCACACGTGTATCTTCATTTCAGATGGCTCCTAAGAGACGTGTGAACAACCGCAATAACTCGAATGGCCCCTCATCTGATACTCCTCTTGAAACCCTCGTTGCTAATGCCGTAAACGCTGCTATTTCTGGAATACTCCCTAATCTGATGACTCAGACTGCTTAAATAGTCATCCAGCAGATACAACAGGCGAATTCGGAGGGAAACAACACAGGACCTCCACCCGGTGGAAATAACTCAGAGCCACCTTCTGGCGGGAACAACACAGGAGCACCTTCCAGTGATAATACACCACCACCCCGTGATGGTATCCACGTCTGGTTGGAACGTTTTCAGAAGCAAAGGCCTAAGTCTTTCAGTACTTCTAATGATCCGTCGAGGTGCAAAACTGGATCAGTCATATTGAGAAATTGTTTGAGGTACTTGGTGTTAAGGACGTATACAAGGTAAGGTTGGCTACATACAAGTTAGAAGATGATGCTCATAGATGGTGGACGACTGTCAAACAAGCTAGAGGAGGAAACGAATATGCAGCTACACTTCCTTGGGATAAATTTCGAGGAATGTTTTATGAGGAATACTTCACTGCTGCAGACCGCACTGAGTATCGTAGACAGTATGCTAATATTAGACAGAGGGATGACGAGCACATAACAGATTTCAAGACACGATTTACACGGTTAGTGAGTTTTCTTGGTGCATCTGCAGGCTCACCGCATGAGCAGACAGAAAATTTTCAGTGGGCCATATGTGAAAGAGATCGAAAGTTTATATTGAATCATCGGTTTAAAGATATTAATGAGGTGGTTGATGCTGTTAAAAACTTATATAATGATAAGAAGAATGGAAAGAAGTTGTATGATGATAACCGCAAGCGGCCTAGAGAGAATGACCATAATCAGTCATCTTCTCATATGAATAAGAATCAGCCTTCACCAGCATGAGACCGTCGAAACCGTTTCGATTGCAACAACAACAATAACTCTCATCATGGAAGAATCAAAACCAGAACCAGAAATCAACTCATAATCAGACTCAGCAGGCTCCTATTTGTGCCCAACCACCAAATCAGCAGCACCCTAATCAGGATCGGAATGCTATCCCTCAGTGTAACACATGCGGGAAACTTCATAAGGGAGCTTGTCGTCTGGCCGGAGGATTATGTTTCAGATGCGGACGTGCAGGACACATGATTAGGGATTGCCCTCAGCGCGACCCTCGTAATAACGCTGGAGGGAATCAAGCTAAACCTGCAACTGGAGGACGAGTTTTTGCGCTCACTGCAATTGAAGCAGCTAACGCACCAGGTATATTTTTGACCCCTTAGTTAGCAACGTATTATATACATATATATGTCTTATCCGATACTGATAATAACGCCCTAGGTATGATCTCCGGTACCCTTTGCATAGGAAAGCGGGATATTTATGCCTTATTTGATACGGGCGCTACGCATTCTGTCGTATCTCTTTTGTTTGCTAAGTACTTAAGGACTGCACCGACTGCGTTAGAGCACGCTTTGGCTATTACGACTCTATTAGGAGAGTCGACTATCATCGCATGTCTATAGAGATTGTCCGATCAGAATCGAGTCTATTATTCGTAAAGCTGATTTGTTTCCTATGTAAATGAGTGACTTTGATGTCATACTTGGTATGGACTGGTTAACTCGACATCACGTTACTATTGAATGCCAGACTCGTCGTGTTTTATTTGCAAATCCTCAATGCCCTGAACTCGTTTATCAAGGGACTCAGCCTCGAAATCGTTGGAAATCATCTCTGCGTTTAAGGCTCAGAAACTCTTATCGCACGGTTGCGTGGGATTCCTGGCTTCAGTGAAAGCTACATCTTCTGAAAAACCGAACATATCTGATTATCCTATTGTATGTGATTTTCCTGACGTGTTTCCTGAGGAGTTACCCGGACTTCCACCAGATCGCGAGGTAGAATTCACTATTGATCTTATTCCGGTGCTGAACCGTTTCTAAGGCACCGTATCGTATGGCACCTATGGAGCTTAAGGAGTTAAAGAGCAGTTACAGGAATTACTAGATTTGGGATTTATAAGACCAGCGTCTCGCCTTGGGGCGCAGCCTATTCGTGAAGAAGAAAGATGGTTTCTTTGAGACTCGCATTGACTACAGAGAACTCAACAAGATCACTATCCGTAATCGTTACCCTCTGCCTCGTATTGATGATTTATTTGATCAGGGTGCAAAGTGTTTCTCTAAAATCGATCTGAGGTCTGGTTACCATCAGTTAAAGATCAAGGAGTCTGACTTCCCTAAATCTGCCTTCCGTACTCGGTATGGTCACTATGAGTTCCTGGTTATGCCGTTCGGGTTAACTAATGCCCCGGCCGTATCCATGGACCTAATGAACCGAGTCTTTCGCAAGTTCCTCGATAAGTTCGTCATTGTATTTATCGACGACATCTTAATTTATTCTAAAAGTAAGGAGGAGCATGAGAATCATCTTCGTATCGTGCTCGAAACACTACGTGAAAAGAAGCTTTATGCTAAATTTTCAAAGTGTGAATTTTGGCTGAGCAAGGTAGCCTTTTTGGGTCATGTCGTTTCTGTGGATGGTATTATGATGGACCCTGCTAAAATAGAGGCGATCACTAAGTGGCCTAGACCGACCTCAGCCACAAAGTCCGTAGTTTCCTTGGCCTTGCTAGTTACTACCGCAGATTTGTCGAAGGTTTTTTGTTATAGCTTTACCCCTTACGCAACTGTTAAGGAAAGGGGTTAAGTATTCTTGGAATGATGAACGAGAGAAAAGTTTTGAAGAGCTCAAGAAAAGATTGGTGTCTGCTCCTGTTCTCACACTTCCATCGGGCACGGTGGATATCAGATTTACAGCGATGCCTCTAAAAAGGGACTCGAATGTGTGCTAATGCAGCATGGTAAGGTCATTGCTTATGCTTCACGGCAGTTGAAACCTTATGAGGTTAATTATCCTACGCATGATCTTGAACTCGCTGCTGTTTATTTTCGCGTTGAAAATATGGCGTCACTATCTTTACGGAGAGACTTGTGATATTTTTACTGACACAAGAGCTTGAAATATATCTTCACACAAAAGGAACTAAACATGAGGCAGAGAAGATGGTTAGAGTTGTTAAAAGATTATGATGCCAATATTCAGTATCATCCGGGAAAAGCCAATGGGTAGCTGATGCTCTTAGCAGGAAGAGCTCAGGAACACTAGCCTCCCTACATCTACAGCCTCAGAACATTACTGATCTTGATAGATGGGTATTGGCCTACATATTGGTAAGAGCGACGGATATCTCGCTAGACTTCAGATTGAGTTAGACTTAATATTCCGGATTAAGAAAGCACAGAAAGACGCTGGTGAACTCTGGGCAATCTTACAGAATGTGGAGATTGGTAAACAATCAGAATTCAGAGTAGATGAACATGGAGTAATCTGGTATGGTAAACGTTTATGTGTGCCTAATGATTCTTCTCTTCGAGAATCGTTATTAGCTGAGGCACATAGTTCTCCGTTCTCTATCCATCCTGGATCTACTAAGATGTATCGTGATCTTCGTCAAAACTTTTGGTGGAATGGAATGAAAGAGATGTGGCTAAGTATGTTAGCCGTTGTCTTACCTGTCAGCAGGTCAAGATTGAACATCAGAGAGCTAGTGGTTTACTTCAGCCACTACCTATCCCTGTATGGAAATGGGATGATATTTCCATGGATTTTGTGACAGGGTTGCCAAGAACATTCAAGAAGAATGATGCAATATGGGTTGTAGTTGACAGGTTGTCAAAGTCGGCTCATTTTTCTCCCAATTCAGCAAGGATTTTCGGTTAGCAAACTATCTGAAGTGTTCACACAAGAGATTGTTAGACTTCATGGCACTCCGGTGTCTATCGTGTCTGATCGAGACCCGAGGTTCACTTCTCGTTTTTGGAAGGGTTTGCAAGCTGCATGGGGTACCAAGTTGAGGTTTAGTACGGCGTTTTATCCTCAGACTGACGGTCAGTCGGAGCGTACTATTCAGACACTTGAGGACATGCTTCGAGCTTGTGCCTTAGAGTGGACTGGGAATTGGGATGAGTACTTGTGTTTGGTCGAGTTTGCTTACAATATAGTTGGCAAGCTAGCATTGGCATGGCACCTTTCGAATTATTGTATGGTCGTAAATGTAGAGCACCTATTTGTTGGGAAGAGGTCGGTGAAAGAGTCATCGAAGGACCCGAGTTAGTTCAGATCACGAATGAAAAAGTTGCTATTGCTAGAGAAAAGTTAAAGGAAGCTCAAAGTAGACAGAAAAGTTATGCAGACCGACACCGTCGACTTTGGAGTTTAAGATCGGTGACAAAGTGTTCCTGAAGGTTTCGCCTTGCAAAGGCGTACGACGTTTTGGTCTAAAAGGGAAACTTAGTCCACGGTTTATCGGACCCTTTGAAATCCTAGAAAGAGTTGGTGAGGTTTCGTATCGTTTGGCTTTACCACCCCAACTGTCACATGTGCATAATGTCTTCCATGTATCTCTTTTAAGGGGATACAATTATCATCCTATTCACGTGGTTAACTATCCACTTCATTTGATTCGTGAAGACTTATCGTTCGAGGAGGAACCCGAGGCCATACTTGACCGACAAGAGCGCATTATACGTAAGAAAACTATCCCTTTTGTTAAAGTATTATGGAAAAAACCATTCCGATCGCGAAGCTACATGGGAGATAGAAGATGAAATCCGTTCTCAATATCCGTATCTGTTTACCTCTTAGGTATTATTCTATATTCTATTATCAGTTATGAAGTTATCAGTTATCTGTTTCTTGAACATCACATTAGTCATCTCTTATACGATTTCATCTAATCGAATCGATTCCGTCTCAGCAATTGAATAGTTATGAGTGATTTCGTTCACTTGTTGATTTTCATTACTCTGTGTACGTTATGTCATATCTTGTTCGATCTGTACCTAGCAATTTCGTGGACGAAATTGTTTTTAAGGGGGTAGAATTATAATACCCGTAAAATAATAATAATAATAATAATAAGTTCAGGGGTGATGTTGCCATTTTGAAAACTTAAATTAATAAGTTTTGGCATGAAATTAAACAACCTCAAAACCACAGGGACCAATTGCGTAAATTTAAAAAAAAATCATCATTCTGTTACTCTCTCCCCGTCGCTGCCGGTGCTCCGGCCACCGCCGGTCGGCTCCGGCGACCCCCCAAACTACCATTTTATTCGATTTTAGTTCAATCAATGGTTCCCGACACCTTCGAGTGGGGATCCGAACATTGTACCCCACATCAATTCGATGATTAGAGTCGGTTTAGTGGGATTTAAACTTTCAGTCGCTTTACACTCCATTGTCGCGCACTCAACCAACAATAATGAAATTAACTTAATATATACAATCCCCTACCTAATCCTAAACGAATACTGCTTTCAATTTCGATTAAAACACACCCCAACACACCCGTCAATCACCATCCTCGTCGCGGACCTGCAACTCTTTCGAACTCCACCTTCCGAGCCGATTATACTGAAATTGATAGAGGGCTTTTCATCCTTGGGTTCATTAGAAACTTCCTGTACAAGGAATTTGATTTCCATCAACAATTGCAACCTGAACCGATTACACCTCAGTCGCGACTGTTCCTCGTGGTGTTCATCATCCATTCGACATCTTCCTGGTAAATTAAACACCTTGATTAACTCGATTTCACATGGGGAATCAAAGCCACATGTTTATTTCATTGATCATATCCGTTTTGTGTTTCAATTTGGATTAGATGAAACTAGGGTTCTTGAAGGATTTGGAGGTTTGGGTTCGAGAGTGGTTAAAAGAATTAAAAGCTGGGAACTAATGCGGCTTAGGCCTTTGTCCCACTGGTTCCTGCGCTCCATCTCAAACAGAAGGTCCCGGGTTCGAACCCGGGCAACCTCACCTATTTTTTTAGGCTTTTTCAGCCTTAAAAAATTATGTAAATTCCTAAAAATTATAGAAATTAGTTTTATAAACCTTGTTTATTTTAAAAGTTATTTAATCATTTTCTGTAAATTTATTTATTTAAACACCTTAACGATTTGTATATAAAATATTAACAATGTTATAATTAAATTATTTTTATAAAAATAACTCTAAATAGTGGGAATCATTAAAATGTTATTAGTCATTACGTTATCCTTGAATCTTAGATATCCTAATTAATATTTTAGTTCATTGCCCTGATCCGTTCGCGTAGGTACTCGTTTATATTCGGTTATGTTTTAAACATATTTTCCTTGCTTAACTTAGTAAACTTGATATGAACCCATTTTGATATTGTCTTAGCTACTGGAAATATAAGTATTTTCATCGAATTAAGATTTAGACCTTAACCGAACATTTTAAACAAGTCACATGTTTAATTAGTTTTCATGAGGATTTTGGGATGTGATTTTATAAATGACAAACGGATTCTTAATATGATTAGCCAAATTTTCCAGAAGTCAATCATGATTTATACTTATTTATAAAAATATTTTCAGACCTGTAACGGACGTATTTTAACTAGAAATAATTTTACGGTTTACCAAAATACCCTTGATTTAGGCTCGTATTTTACAGCCAACTTACAGAGGCCATAACTTCTTCATAACAGATTCAAATCAGTTAAACCTTGTGTCCATGACGAAGTTCGTCGAAAGACGAATCTGTTGATATATAAAACATCGAAAACTCATTCGTTTAGACCTCCAAATAGTCGTTTTCGTAACAGCTAGCAGTTCTGCGCAGCTGTAAAAATCCACGTTTTTCTCATATTTCGGTAATCCAAATCAGAAACTTTTATAAATGAAAGTTGTTTAGAAATCACTAATCTAGTAAACTGGAGATTTTCAGAATTTTTAAACGTCGGTTAGTATTTTTAACGAGTGCGAAAAGATAGGGGCAGAACTGGAATTTTCCAACTATAATTTGCGTTACGTTATCGTAGGTTCTCGCGGCGTTAACCGAGCCTAGACCTTGTTTCTGATCATTGTCATTCGTGTATAAGGTACGGATTCTTGGTTACCTTTATCATAGTATAAATTTTGTTCTGTTACTTTGTAGTACAGATTTTGATACCATGTTTCCGTTAATATGACTCGTTTGGCTTTTGGTATTTTACTAGCCGTCTAACATTATTTGTTATGCTATGACTCGTTCGACTTGTTAATTTACTTGTTGAAGGCTTGCAGCATGCAATATATATTTTATAAGTTTGTGCTCATTATTGCATGTTCCTATAAATGTTCTATTGATACGTTATATGTTGGTAGTTGTACTACCATTTGATTTGATACTCTGTTACCCGAGCTCTCCGACATGTCATTGTGGCGTCAATGATGTGACACTTTTCGTGACGGTGTGTAATAAATAGTTCACGGCGTCTCTGTTAAAACGTTAGTACTCAGGTAGTACTTTGGCCATAATATCTGGGAGGCGGATGGATCGATCCTAGTTCAGTTCAGTTCCGGGGGATGGAATCATGTGTTTACGCCCACACACCATCTCATTAGTGCATAGTCTAGCTAGCTATGTACTTATCAGTTCAGTTTTGGCTCTGGGTACTTCTTATACTACACGACTTATTTTGTTTGTATATACGCGTCGTGTAGATCAGTTCAGTTCAGTATTACATGTTCAGTTCAGTATCAGTATTATATGTTTAGATTCAGATTTCCGTTTTCCATATCATATGATCAGTTCAGTATCAGATATCAGTATGTTATGCTTCGTATCATTACAATTGTTATTTCCGTCACTGAACAACTTTTGGCTCAGCCGTATTTTCTTTGTGGTGTTTTCTTATTTGATTGTAGGTAATCAGGGTATTCCGGGAAATCAGTGAAGAGTGGTTGAAGATCAAGATTGTATTTTTGTTTATTTGATGTAATGAATAATTTAATTAGGTTCTTTCGGATTATCTGGTTTGCTTGAAATTATCTCTTTAATATTATGGATTTGGTTTTTGATTTGATATCTGTAATAGTGACACGTCAGCCTCTCCGGTTGAGGTGTTACATATTTACTCCCCGTAATCTCTTCAATCAAACCATTCAACCATATAGCTTGACAAGCTGCAGAAGTTGTTGCAATGAACTCTGCCTCACACATAGACAATGCAATAGTTTGTTGCTTCTGAGAATGCCAAGAAATCACAGAACCATTAAAGGAAAACACATTCCATGAAGTGCTCTTTCCATCATCATTGTCAGTCAAATGATTACTATCACTATACGCTTCAAGATATCATCCTTCAAATCTCTTATATTTGATCCCAAACAAGTTTTTCTTTTCATATATCTGACCAGATGTTTACTGCCTTCCAATGAGCCTTTTTCGGCTCTTGCATGAACCTACTTACATAACCAACAGCATAACACAAATCTGGTCTAGTTTGGCACAAGTACCTTAAAGAGCCCACTAACTTTCTGTACAAAGTTGATCCTCACCTCCTTCTGTTCTAGTCAACTTCAATCCTGGTTCCATTTGCACTTTAGTCTTATTACACCCTCTAATCCAGCCACTTCTCCAGCTTAGCAGCATAAGCAAACTATTTTATTGAAATTCCTTTGTCATTTTGAGCAACCTCTGTTCTAAGATAATAGCAAAGAACTCCTAAATCTATCATCTCAACCTTAGCTTTCATTTGTTCCTTGAAAAGCTCAACCTCTTGCTTATCACTGCCTGCAACGAACAAATCATCTACCTACACTCCCACTATAAGTAATGAAAGCTTCTTAGAATGTACACAGCTTGTTCATGTTGACATATTTTAAATCCCAATCCTTTTAACAGAGCATCCAATCTTAGATTCCAAGTAGGTGGAGCTTATCTCAATCCATATAGAGCTTTATTAGTTTATAAACGTTCAAGCTCCCATTTTCTCATATCCCTCAGGCAACTTTACATAAACCTCTTCCTTGAGTTCTCTATGTAAAAATGCTGCCTTTACATCCATATGAAAAACTTTCCACCTCATGTTAGCTGCATAAGCTAGGATCAACCGGATTGTTTCAATCCTTGCCATAAGTGCAAAAGCCTCTTCAAAATCTATACCCAGCTGTTGGACATACCCTTTGGCAACCAGCCTAGCTTTATGCTCGGTGATGTTGGCAGCTGTATCTCTCTTCAGCTTAAACACTCACTTCAAGCCTATTGGTTTACATTTAAGTAGTCTATCAGTGAGATACCATGTATTATTATTCTCAAATAGCATTAATTTCTTCATCCATTGATTGCTTCCATACTTTACCTTTAATAGCTTCTTGAAATGATACCGGTTCCCCATCTTATGCCAGGAGCAACTCTATACCTTCACTTTCTTCTTGTCTACTTTATTGTTGTCTAGAGCCCATAGTATCCACTCTACCATCCAATACATAATCATTAATCTAGTTGGTAGATTGTATATACGTTTTGACCTTCTCAGATCCTATTGATATGATCCTTGACTTTGAGAAGCACTTTGGCCTTCAGTATGAAAGTGAACTTAGTCTTGATATTCACCAGTCTGTTGCTGGGAACTGCTGACTAATCTACCTGAGTCAACATCATACCCACACTTATTGCTTACAGTATCTTGCAATTGGAATTTCTTCCGTGGTTTTCCATTCAAAACCATTCTAATCCCATTGTCTGTGTTCTTCAAAATGAACATCCCTACTTACAACAATCTTCCTTGTATTTACATCCAACATCCTGTGTGCCTTTAACCCTTCTTCAGCACCCTGATAAACCATGAGTTCACTCCTGTCATCCAATTTCTTTTGACCATTAGTCACCACTTTCACATGACCAACACACCCAAACACCTTTAGGTAATGCAGACTTGGCTTCTTTCCTTTCAATGCCGCATAAGGTGTTTTGTCTTTCAAACATTTTGTATGTACCCTATTCAGTATATAAACTGAATGCCTAATAGCTTCTGCCTAAAACTCATGTGGCATTCCCATTGCTTTCATAATGCTCCTTGTCATATTTAGCATATATCTATTCCTTCTTTCTACAACACAGTTCTACTGAGGGGAATATGGTGTTGTGAGGAGCCGAGTTATTCCCTCTTTCTCACACAAGTTGTTGAACTCCATATATGTAAACTCTCCTCCTCGATCAGACTTTAATGCCTTAATTTTATACCCAAACTATTTTCAACTTGTTGCTTAAAAGTTTGAAAGATATCAAAGGCCTAATCTTTAGTTCTAAGCATGTAGCACCATATAAATCTTGTACAGACATCTACTAATAACATGAAGTACCTATTCCCCATTGTGTTGTTGGTGATATGGGCCCACATAAATCCATTGAGATCAACTCAAGTGGTTTGGATGAGTTGTACGGAGATTGGTTGGGAAATGGATGTCTGGCCTACTTCCTACTAGACATGCTTCACATAACTTAGTTTGATGATCAATAAATGCCAATCCCCTCACCATGTCTTTAATGGTCATCATCCTAATTGTATCAAAGCTTATATGGCCCAATCTTCCATGCCATACCCATGCATCATTCTCCAAACTTGCTTGGGAAAAAATTGGTGACCTAATCTTCAAGGCTGTTTTATACAACCTATTAGGAGATCTGGGAACTTTCATTAGTAAGTCATCATCTCTTCCATATAGCCATAGAAAATTATCCTTCATCTTCACTTCACAGCCCCCTTCAGTTACCTGACCCAAGCTTAATATGTTGCCCTTCAAGTGTGGCATGTAGTATACATCTGCAAGTAGTCTATGTTCTTGATTTCTTCCTTCTAGAATAACAGATCCCCTTCCTGCAATTTCTACATAGGACCCATCTCCAAACTTCAATCTTCCACCACATTCTTATCAAGACTCGAAAACAAGGACTCATTCCCAGTCATGTGATTAGATGCTCCATTATCTAAGTACCACATAAATTCAAAATCTCTTTCTAGCAAAGGGGGGACTTTGTTCGTTTAAGAACACATGTTCTCTATCGTTACTTACTTGTAGCATTAAGAGTGTTGGACCATCATCCTATGTTTGAGTCAAGTTTGCCTCTGAGTCTTTGACCTTCATCGTGGTACATTCAGATGCATAATGCCCATACAAGTCACACTTAAAGCACTTGATCTTGGATTTATTTTTCTTCACTTTCTCCTCTTGTTGTTGGTTTTTGAACTCTCACGATTTCCCTCCCTTCCTTTCTGAGATTGGTTCTTGAAGTCTCTATTGACTCTTCTTTTGTTTCTTGAGTTGGTCTCCTTTTGTTTTGACTGCCATTTAGCATACGTGAGAAGCAGCTGGTCATCTTTGGTTTGTTCTGTTTAGCCCTCATATTTGTTTGTTCTTCGAAGGCTTTCAACCTCCCTATTGCTTCGGGAAGTAACATGGTCTCTAAATCAAGAAGTTATTCCATTAAGACAACAATTTGAATGAATCTTATCAGAAACCGAGTTAAAAACTTCCGAACAAGAGTAGCCTCTTGGAAGGGCTCTCCAAGATCACTTGCTTTTGATGAGATTGCACTTAGTTTTCCTGCAAACTCATCTATGGACTCCTCTTCCTTCATCTTCACTGCTTCAAACTCTGTTTTCAGAGTTGCCAATCTTGCCTTGTTTACTTTGTCTACACCAACAAATCTAATCTTCAACGCCTTCCAGATTCTTTAGCTGATGTATGTTTTGCAACTTTAAGAACTATTTCTTCGAACAGATAGGTTACTACAGCATTGTTCTTCTTAGAGTCAATCTGTGCACCTTTCACCGGTTCCACAACCCCCAAAGACCATGGACATTGAAAATGGCATTCAGTTTCACCGCCCATATTGTATAATTGGAGTTTGTGAGAACATGGCACTGTAATAGGATGGTTGTGTGGTTTTCTCTCACAACTAGTTGATTGTTCACGTTTGCATTCGAATTGTTCTCCCCCATCTTTGTTCTTCGTCGATACTGATTACCAAACCGAGTATCCAGATCCTTTCCTTTGGATCACACTAGCGATTTCTCCTTTCGCTCTAATACCAATTGAAACTCAGGCACCAAGAATCAAAAGAATAACTTTTTATTGAATATGATTTAAATTTTTCAATCTAATCTCGATTACAAACTCATCACCACATTTATACTAATACACACTAACTAACCAATTAACAAACAAACTTATTACACAATGCACCCTTATGAAATCTAGAATTACAATAATAGTCCTCCAACAACGTTAAAATAGAAAACACTTGGCTCTAACCAAGTTAAAACTTAAAATATTCGAAATTCAACTAAAAGAATACTGAAATGCTACAACCTTCAAAATACACCGAGGTAATAGATTACTTTTTTTCATAAAAATGATCCATTGTTTGTTATAAACTTTTAAGACATTAGTTCTTTTCAAAACTTTATAAAAATTATTAAAAAGGTTTATGCATGTTGTCTCGTTCTAACCGACCTATTTTGAGTTTCGCCTGAATATCACCTTTCGACTCTAAATCACCCATGTCACCATCTCTAATCTCGTAAATACATACTACCAGATGGAAAATAAACTCAAATATCCTTGCTTCTAAAAACTTGAGTTCACGACTTACAAGTTATTATAAATCTTTATATGCACCGTTATCTCATCGTGAGTAAATAGCTGCATAAGCTCAAATAACCGGCCAACCTACGTTTATTTGTCTGAATCATTACTATTATCTATAAACTTTACCAATGATAGAATCAGAATTTTTCAAGCCGCAAGGAAACGATAACATTGGTTGAAGGATCTAACAAATTCCTCAAACCCTCCCCTAATTCCACCCAAGTCTACCGTTCGCCCATTGAATGCATCCTCTTAATAGTAAAATCATGTAGGCATGAAATAAATGTGTTCAATGCGCTAAGTTGTATAATTAATTTCAAGCATTATTCAACTATTGAAGTAACGAAGACATGTTTTCTCATTAGGGTCCTTTATCTAGTCTCTAATTTTGCTCATAGGTGGAAAGCCAATAATCCAATAACATATTAAAGTTCCAACTAATTTGATTGATGTACCTGTCAACGAAGATGAGGGTTGACAAAGAAGATTAAACCAACTATCAAAGATTACGACCATTGACAAAGACGAACAATCAAAACCAACAACTGAAGATGAAAGTCAATGACAAAGAAGATTAAACCAACCATCAGAACCACATGAAGGGTTGAAGATGTCTGAACCTTACAATGAAGACGCCAAATTTAAGAGAAAAAAAAAATTGCAGGCCCCACAACGCGGCTTCCAGATCCTCAAAAGAAGCAAATTCAAATGCAGATAAGTAACAAAGTGACAGACTATAATATTTGATGGTTCCATGCTGCTTTTCGATGGTTGCATTGGGATAGCGATAAAATTACCAACCAAACACGTAACATTTTATCACTTCACTCTTGTTTAACACAATACATGCTTGTTATATCAAGATCTTTTTTTATTGTTTCTTTAAATGTGGGCTTGTGTATGCACACATTCATTTGTATATAACTTGGTATCTTTATGAAAAAAAATTTGCAGCCGCAGCAGAAGCTGGAATGTGGAGAGGGGGTCAAGAGTAGGGCTGTTCACGAGCCGAGCCAAACCGAGCGAACCTTTGCTCGTGCTTGGCTCGTTTCCAAACCGAACCGAGCCGATCGGCTCGTTTACAACCGAGCGGAAAATCGAACGAGCATTTTTCGAGCATTAAATTTTCGAGCGAACATCGAGCAAACGCAAACGAGCGGCAACTAATTTATATAACCCAATTATCTTGTGTGTCATACAATTTATACTACAGCGAATAATGTTTAATAACTTTAAAAATTGGTCACATTTCATTACATAATACTTTATGGATGATAACACGTTGTGGCTGACGATAAAGTTAGCTAAGTCTGTAGTCGATAAGACGGAGAGCATATTGCAGATAACGGTGGTGGTGAGAGTGAGATAATCGAAAAAATATCTTTTAACGGCTTAGAATATCACTTTTATATTAAGTGTAGAATTCTTTTATTATGTTGATTGATCAAATATACATAAATAGAATTATATATTTGTATATAATAGGTCAAATCTACTAGAACACTACGTATAAACTATATATACATATTAATTCGATCCGAACCGAACCGAGCGGACCTTTGCTCGTGCTTGGCTCGTTTACAAACCGATCCGAGCCGATCGGCTCGTTTACAACCGAGCAAAAATTCGAACGAGCATTTTTCGAGCAAATTCCGAACGAACGTCGAGCGAGCGTCGAGCGTCGAGCGTCGAGCGGTTTGGACAGCCCTAGTCAAGAGGTTACACTAATTGTCCGGTCACCAAAATTCACCAGAATTTGCAATGTAAAATAGCGTTTTTTCAGGAAAACATGAACTGTACCCTCTTAGATGTCATCGATGAAAAGATTTAATAGTGATAAACGTGATCTCATTTAAGATGAAAACATGAATTTGTACGCTATATGTATAAAAGTTAATTTCACATACCTTTTGGGGAGAAAAAAGGTGTTATTAGAACAGCTACATACTAACTTATGTTAACCAATTTGAGTTAACCATACTAACCCTTAAAATCCGTGTTATATCTAACAATCAATAAGCAAGAAGTTAGTGCCACATCAGATGCCACAAAACAGACTGCATAAGAGCTGTTAATGACAGCAAAACACATACTTGTTGCAATTAGAACAGCTACATGAGAGGCTACTCAATTGTGCTGCTAAATATTATCAAGCTTATAACATATAGCAATGCTAGAAAATCTTCCACACATACATACAACATGCATTATCAAGACTCGTGTGTGAAATGAGTAACGAGTAAAGATAACCCGACCTGGCTTGCATCATGATTGATGTTATTCGCATGCGGGTTTTGTATCAAAGCTGCTAAGACAGATAGCAAAAGCTTGGAAAGCAGAGAGAGGGTAACAATAATCCATGGTGAAGATATCTTTGCCGATTTTCCCAAATTGCAAAATCACTTTCTCTTGTTCTGCAGCTGACACGTTATGAGAAGGATCAACAGAAGCTACAAGCTGGAAATTCTTCACAGATGCTACAGTCACACGCCCTTTGAAATTCAAACACCAGCATTGTAATTGTTCATGCCATCTAGGCGCTTTGTTTTTAAGCATTAGAGAATCGAAACAAATGGGGTCTGCTGATGACGAGGTGGAATGAGTAACATTCAAATCTTTGGTTTTAAGAGAAGGAGACGAGAGTGAATGTTCGTTTTCAAAAGAGTGTGGGAAAGATTTTGGAGTGGGGGCAGTGCCCCCATCTTGAATTGAGGAAACAGGTATCGAGTGCATTATACAGTTCATCCGTCTGGGCCCACGTGTACGTAAGACATTGAGTTCATAGGAGATGGTGGCTATGCTATAGCTACATGCAGGTATTCGAGGAGATACTTGTTTTTTATGAAATCTTTGACTTGAATGGTTATGATTATGTTGAATTGCTGCATCACTTGGTTGTTGGTTATCATATATGGTGAACTTGGTTCCAAGAAAATTAGACCTGTTTTTCAAGAAGATTATTATATAAAATAATGATTCATTGATCATGATAGATGTTAGCCAATACATGCAGTTGTTAGGACTTGCCTTAATTTGCCAACATAAGTAGAGCTAGCTCGTGAAAAATCATCTGCAACTAAAGATAGAGCAAATTCCGTGCTTGTTGCCTTTCTGATTTTCTTTGCGGCCAGTAGTAGTTTATCACTTTCACCTTCAGCTATTGATCATTATAGACTTGTAACAGTCAGGAAAACGCATATGGATTTGCAAGATTGCAGATTTTTTTGGTTTTATGATTTGCAGTGAGAAAAAGATTAATCAAAAACTTTCAGAAGAACAAAGTTGTGCTACTGGATCCCATTTTGAAAAAGAAATAAACACATGACCCATAAAATGGAGTGTTGGAATGGAAATAATGCAATCATTAACCTTTTTCTGTGCAAGTGCAGTCTTGAAAGAAAAAAGGTGCAAAGTATAGATCACACAATACATATGTCAGCCCCATCAAAAGCCTACTTTCTTTTGGAAAAAAAAACACAGTTGCACCTTTAAGCTCAATTACATACTCAAATTCACTAATGAGATGAAACTTGAAAAAACAAAACTCAATAGAAAACTTGTTGATGAGAATAGGGTTCGTCATGACTCACAAGGGGTCAACCCGAAGTACAATCGATGTATGGAAGTTGCTCTATCTCTTTTTATGTAACATTGAATTGGAGAATCTCGAGGACCCGGCTGTTAATATGCAAGATTAAAAACCCAAATCAAAACTCAATTACAATTCAACAAAATCAATATAAAGATAAAACCAACAGTTTCACATCAACAATCATCAAAATCTAACCTGCTTCAGTGAGATTGGGAAAGTTAATCTCCCACACTCTTCAGGAGTCTTGACAATCTCCTTAGTAACATCCCTCCATGATTTACATACAGAAGCACAATATACAACAACAGTTCTTGCAGGCCAAGAAGTCTCACTCTCCTCGACCCTACGAATTATATCCAAAAGCAATTCAGGAGGCAAATTCGCCCACTGACCTTGGTTTATCAGCTCTATAGGAGCCACATCCGGGGCGATATGAGCTCTTGTTCGACTCCTCCAGTGTCTCCCTTCAACCCCTCTCCTTGAAATACTCCCTATCCCATCTCTAAGCTCCTTCAACTCACGCACAATACCTTTGAATGACATCTTGATGATCTATCATACCAATCTAAACACCTTCTCTAAAACCAAAACATATACAAAACAAGAGTGAATCTATGAACTAATGAACATATAACCTATTGTTATTACTTTATGAATACACAGATCTAATCACACAGCTTCAGAAACTGATAACTATGAGGTATGAACTCGAAATCTAAGTTACTTATCTAACTGAAACTTAAGCAAGATTCAACAATCAAGATACATATCCTGATAACATTCTACCAAAACCTCCACCAAAAATCAAACCTTTTTCTTATCAAGAACATCAAATTAAGCTAAAATCTCACTTCTTTAACAAATTTGCGAAATACAACAAAATTAAACAATGTTTATACCTTTGAATCGATGGGATTACAATAGAGGTAGTCATATGATATGTGAGAAGTTGTTGATTAGATCCGATGAGGGAATGGTGGCCATTGGTGGCGGAGTGACCGGAGCAATCTCCGGCGAGCGACGGAGAGACAAACAACGAAACGCCCAAATCTTGAGGCCCTTAAAAATATGCACCTCGAGATGCTCTTTTTAGTGTTGTATTCCCCCAACCCCTTTTTATATTTTTTAATCCACAACTTATAATAATGGAATAAATGCATTTAACTTTAGGATCAAATGGTACTTGGAAATTTATAAATATGGTCCATGTGTGTGCTGGAAATGTAAAAAATATTAGTGGTTTTTAGGAAAGTTAATAGATTGATCATGATTTAATTTTTTCACTGGCGCTTAATATATATTTAGTAACTAAGTTAATATCATTGTCAAAAGTTTTCTTATCCAATGACATACGATTATAGTTTGGTTTTGAGATTTTTAAAGTTTTAGATTAACACCAAACTTAATGAGATTTTTGAACGGTGATGGATGTCCTTTTTTATGGTATTCTTGAAACTCTAAGAATCAGTCTTGAAGTGTTAAATATATATAAACAGTTTACATTTCGTCTCTGGTCAGAGACGGTTTACAATATCTCTCTAGAAGCTCACTTGAATGCTAGGATGGTTCCAAACGTCGTGCGAAAATATCTACTCTGGTACTATTAAATTTGTCTGTGGGAGGATTTGATCCTTCAGGTGATAAGACATTGTATGTCATTCTAGATGGATGGGATTTTGAGAAGTGAATATTACATGGCTCCTAAAATTGTTGATAGTTGATATCCAGATGGAGTAAATATTAATTCCAAGCATGTGTGTTTGGGTGATATGTCTAAGTATTTAGTGGATTTAAATATTTAAAGATTTCAAAATTGGTTGTTTTTTAATTTGCATAAATCTATGAAGCGTTATGAAACAAATGTGTAATTGATATGGATTGGTATTGATAAAATTTTGGGCTTTATGAGGTCGTCGTGCAACGTAACCTTAGGGTGAAACCATCATAGGCTTACTGTTAGTATTTAGTTTTGCATGTCACAAACAATGATACAACTTTTGAAAGTATACGATAATGTAACCTTATATTCTGATTGTAGTCCTGCATTGATCCTGGTTCAACATTCTTCTACAGTACAACTTTTCTAATATTTTCAAGTATATTATTTGCTCGTGCGATTATAGTTAGTTTATTGTATTTGTAGATGTAGTTTGGTAGCATGTTGTAAAGATCTACATTTTGATGTTTGTTTTGTTTTTTGGTTTCTTAAAAATTTTCTTTTAGTTTTTAGAGATAATATATGATTTACAAATACATAACAAGACAAGAAAAATATAATATCAAATCTTTGGCAGTTCTGATGGATGTTAACAAACCATTCTATTTCAATTCATTCCTTCCTTCAAGATTTGTAAAAAAACATCTTTCTAAAATCTCATTAAGATGATATCATATGTTTGATTTACATGTTCTGTTCTTTCAAAATTTTCACATTTTATTTGAAGGAAAAGAAAGAAAACATTTTATAATATTTCATAAATATAAAAAACATCTCTTTAAATCTCATAATCACCAAATATTGACATGTTATTAAAACCATCAACTTTTCTTCATAATTTATTAAACTTCATTTTCTCTTTCTTTTTCCTATCCCATTCTTCTTGTCTTTTGTTTTCGGTTTATCTTTTCATACATTTAAGACTCGAGGACACTTCATTAACGTAACTCGTCTATATCTACAAACGCATGAGCTCACGCTTACGCAATTTAAAAAGCACAAATCCGTGTCAACGACTCTTCAACATTTAACATACTCCTTTAGATCTAGATGTAACCTAAAAGATTAGATAAGAACATACTTTAAACAAATCACATATAGAAAAGATAGAAAGTACAATAATTAAAGAGATATAAATCAAACGTCTGATGATAAAAGTGGTTCGAGCTGGTGAATGCACCAACTGCTAGGTGGTTCGGTTATCTGATCTGATTGAGGTGGTTGGGTGAATGAACCCAGGTGTGTGTTTTAAGCATGGACCCACATTGTGGTCCCACCATGTGAAGCCTAGATTTACACACGTGCACCTTATCTCTAAAACTTGCAACTCTTTTGATAGTGATAGGGTTACTCTTTACACCCTTAACTATCGTAGAATTACATAGGCACTCACTATAGTTTCATCATTTAATTTGGTGCAGATGTTTAGTGAACAATTTGTAAGGGATGTGTATCGATGTAATATAAAACTGATAACATACTGTTACCCTGGAGTCAGGTATCCGAAGGTTAACTAATTTCTTAACACGTAAGTTGTCATTTTATATTAGTGTTATTCTTTTTCCATTTATTTTTCATGTATCATAATTATAACAATAATAATAACATACTTGCAAATGTAAACAACAAACATAAATTCTATATAACTTTTACATATTTCATTGTAAATTCTCAATGCACATGCTAGAAATTATAATATGACCCTAAAAACATACAATATGAGACGCTCACATTTCATGGAACTTTTACAATTTCAACTATATACTTTTTATATGGTTTTCTCAACCATATTATAACATGTTTTTTATTCATAACCTATTTTCTTTTTTTTTTAGATATAAGTTCATATCAAATTTGAATTATACCCCCATGAAGTTCTTATTTTTATCAATGTTTCAAAGAGAGGCGATCTAAACGGAACTGTCTGTGATAATATAAAAATTCATCCAAGAATGAACAAGTTGTCAAAGTTTTTTTTTCTTTTTTGATTTCTTGTTTTAAGTGATTTTATTACCTTTTTCTTTTCTTATTTACTATATATATATCGAATGTTATCAGAAACATTTCAAGTTTTGTAAGCTTTTTTAATCGCGACAACGTTTCAACATTATCTTTTTTTTCATGGTTAATCTCCGCCGCAACGCGAAGGTCTAGATATTAGACGTGTCTAAGAAACACCACAAAATAAACTTGAAAACAATATATTTTTCCAAAACAATTCATTTAATAGGTAATGCCAATACTTAAGAATATAAATTTATAAAATAAAAGCAATGTTTATAAAACTAGACTAAATAACGAATAAGTCACCTTAGTGGTTTATTGATAAGACTGGTCGAATCAGTCGAACTAGATTTAATAACCGGATGATTTTATATTAAAAAATTTGATAAAAGGGCGTACCTATTTTCTTTTTTTTTAGATATAAGTTCATATCAAATTTGAATTATACCCCCATGAAGTTCTTATTTTTTATCAATGTTTCAAAGAGAGGCGATCTAAACGGAACTGTCTGTGATAATATAAAAATTCATCCAAGAATGAACAAGTTGTCAAAGTTTTTTTTCTTTTTTGATTTCTTGTTTTAAGTGATTTTATTACCTTTTTCTTTTCTTATTTACTATATATATATCGAATGTTATCAGAAACATTTCAAGTTTTGTAAGCTTTTTTAATCGCGACAACGTTTCAACATTATCTTTTTTTCATGGTTAATCTCCGCCGCAACGCGAAGGTCTAGATATTAGACGTGTCTAAGAAACACCACAAAATAAACTTGAAAACAATATATTTTTCCAAAACAATTCATTTAATAGGTAATGCCAAATACTTAAGATATAAATTTATAAAATAAAAGCAATGTTTATAAAACTAGACTAAATAACGAATAAGTCACCTTAGTGGTTTATTGATAAGACTGGTCGAATCAGTCGAACTAGATTTAATAACCGGATGAGTTTATATTAAAAAATTTGATAAAAGGGCGTACCTATTTTCTTTTTTTTTTAGATATAAGTTCATATCAAATTTGAATTATACCCCCATGAAGTTCTTATTTTTTATCAATGTTTCAAAGAGAGGCGATCTAAACGGAACTGTCTGTGATAATATAAAAATTCATCCAAGAATGAACAAGTTGTCAAAGTTTTTTTTCTTTTTTGATTTCTTGTTTTAAGTGATTTTATTACCTTTTTCTTTTCTTATTTACTATATATATATCGAATGTTATCAGAAACATTTCAAGTTTTGTAAGCTTTTTTAATCGCGACAACGTTTCAACATTATCTTTTTTTTCATGGTTAATCTCCGCCGCAACGCGAAGGTCTAGATATTAGACGTGTCTAAGAAACACCACAAAATAAACTTGAAAACAATATATTTTTCCAAAACAATTCATTTAATAGGTAATGCCAAATACTTAAGAATATAAATTTATAAAATAAAAGCAATGTTTATAAAACTAGACTAAATAACGAATAAGTCACCTTAGTGGTTTATTGATAAGACTGGTCGAATCAGTCGAACTAGATTTAATAACCGGATGATTTTATATTAAAAAATTTGATAAAAGGGCGTACCTATTTTCTTTTTTTTTTAGATATAAGTTCATATCAAATTTGAATTATACCCCCATGAAGTTCTTATTTTTTATCAATGTTTCAAAGAGAGGCGATCTAAACGGAACTGTCTGTGATAATATAAAAATTCATCCAAGAATGAACAAGTTGTCAAAGTTTTTTTTTCTTTTTTGATTTCTTGTTTTAAGTGATTTTATTACCTTTTTCTTTTCTTATTTACTATATATATATCGAATGTTATCAGAAACATTTCAAGTTTTGTAAGCTTTTTTAATCGCGACAACGTTTCAACATTATCTTTTTTTTCATGGTTAATCTCCGCCGCAACGCGAAGGTCTAGATATTAGACGTGTCTAAGAAACACCACAAAATAAACTTGAAAACAATATATTTTTCCAAAACAATTCATTTAATAGGTAATGCCAAATACTTAAGAATATAAATTTATAAAATAAAAGCAATGTTTATAAAACTAGACTAAATAACGAATAAGTCACCTTAGTGGTTTATTGATAAGACTGGTCGAATCAGTCGAACTAGATTTAATAACCGGATGATTTTATATTAAAAAATTTGATAAAAGGGCGTACCTATTTTCTTTTTTTTTTAGATATAAGTTCATATCAAATTTGAATTATACCCCATGAAGTTCTTATTTTTTATCAATGTTTCAAAGAGAGGCGATCTAAACGGAACTGTCTGTGATAATATAAAAATTCATCCAAGAATGAACAAGTTGTCAAAGTTTTTTTTTCTTTTTTGATTTCTTGTTTTAAGTGATTTTATTACCTTTTTCTTTTCTTATTTACTATATATATATCGAATGTTATCAGAAACATTTCAAGTTTTGTAAGCTTTTTTAATCGCGACAACGTTTCAACATTATCTTTTTTTCATGGTTAATCTCCGCCGCAACGCGAAGGTCTAGATATTAGACGTGTCTAAGAAACACCACAAATAAACTTGAAAACAATATATTTTTCCAAAACAATTCATTTAATAGGTAATGCCAAATACTTAAGAATATAAATTTATAAAATAAAAGCAATGTTTATAAAACTAGACTAAATAACGAATAAGTCACCTTAGTGGTTTATTGATAAGACTGGTCGAATCAGTCGAACTAGATTTAATAACCGGATGATTTATATTAAAAAATTTGATAAAAGGGCGTACCTATTTTCTTTTTTTTTAGATATAAGTTCATATCAAATTTGAATTATACCCCCATGAAGTTCTTATTTTTTATCAATGTTTCAAAGAGAGGCGATCTAAACGGAACTGTCTGTGATAATATAAAAATTCATCCAAGAATGAACAAGTTGTCAAAGTTTTTTTTTCTTTTTTGATTTCTTGTTTTAAGTGATTTTATTACCTTTTTCTTTTCTTATTTACTATATATATATAGAATGTTATCAGAAACATTTCAAGTTTTGTAAGCTTTTTTAATCGCGACAACGTTTCAACATTATCTTTTTTTTCATGGTTAATCTCCGCCGCAACGCGAAGGTCTAGATATTAGACGTGTCTAAGAAACACCACAAAATAAACTTGAAAACAATATATTTTTCCAAAACAATTCATTTAATAGGTAATGCCAAATACTTAAGAATATAAATTTATAAAATAAAAGCAATGTTTATAAAACTAGACTAAATAACGAATAAGTCACCTTAGTGGTTTATTGATAAGACTGGTCGAATCAGTCGAACTAGATTTAATAACCGGATGATTTTATATTAAAAAATTTGATAAAAGGGCGTACCTGGTGCTGCAAAGAGCTCCCGCGTTTTCGCAGGGTCCAGGGAGGGTCCGTCCCATTTAAGGGAAGATGTACGCGGTCTTTCCCCCACATTTTGTGGGGAGGCCGTTTCCACGGATCGAACCTGAGACCTTCGGTCCCTTAGGAACAGCTTTTACCGCTGCGCCAAGGCCCGCCCTTAAAAAATTTAGTTGAAAATTAAATATAAAAATATATAAATTTTAGTGTGAATTTACACTTTTATCAGAATAAAAGTATTTAAATAATTAAAATATATATCATAAATTGCTAAATTAATCAAAAAGTGAGATCGGAATAAAAAAGTAAAGAAATTTTGAAATCTAGTCCACCAACTCGGTCCGGTTCAAATGAAAACGATCCAAATCATATAACCGGACTGGCTCTATGACTGGTCCTAGTCCTGCCAGTCCGGTTCAATTCTGAAAATGCGAAATAAAAGTAAGATCTTAGAAAATATAGAGGGAACATATAAGGAGTCAAAATCAATACTCTAGATAAAGAAATTTAGGTTTGAATCCTAGAAAAAAAATACATGTATGGTCTATGTATTTTTAAACGTGTCAAAAGTTATGTTGAGTTTGATTTAAACGATTTTCTATCTTGTAATTACTTGAATAACGAATAAAATATATTTCAAAACATATATGGTTCTTATAAAATGCTTTATACATTTAATACTTTGCTTCCAATTAATGTATTTGAATATCAGCCAGCCTGCTGGCTAGAGACATAAGATCCCACATGCATTATTTTGGCAACTCATTATCTTCCTTCCCCAATTTTAATCCACAAGTTTAAAAGATATTACAGACTTTTGCAACATATATATTTCTTGAACATTAAAAAAAGCAACATATATATTTTCTTGAACATTAAAAAAAGCAACAATATATTTATACAACTTGAACATATTGCCTGGATGTGTAACACCATGTTCCTGTAATCATTTTTTCTCTTTTCTTAATTTATTGAATGTTCTCTTCTTGTCGTGTAATAGTATGTTTAAATGATTGTTTGGGAACGTAAGAATAAATTTAAATTACTATATTAGCCGAAGTGTGTCAAAATTGTTAAATTGCCATTGTAGGAAACTTCGAGATTAATGGATGCTAGTGTTTAACATCAATGTGTGTTGCGCGCGTGATAACCGGTTTGAAACAATTTAAAAAATGTATAACTTAGGACTCAGAATCAATATTCAGTTACGGCTGCTAACAATAATTGGTAGCCACACCTAAGCAACCGAAACCACTCTTGAATCTCATCACAGCCCTCGAAACATGTTAGTAACAAAGAAACCAGTGATGAACATTGAGCCAAATCCAAATCTCAGATGAGGTCGTCCTCATCATCATCGACACATTCCGTCGATAAATTACATGTACCCAATCACATGTATAAGCCGTTATACAACAAGCATCACAAAAACCTAAATAGGTTTATGAGGGATATGAAAGAAAGGGGCAACAATAATGGTTGCGCCACCATTGCCGCCACCGCTCATACCAAGAAGCCCATCGCGTGGTCTGCCAAACCACATAGGGATGATCGACCGACAACCGACCCCACCGTCATCACCAACGTCACAAAGGCGGTAAAAAGACCACCACACATGCCACCAACGACCGGCGAAGACCGTTCATGTCCCTCCGGTAGAGAGACCATCACCGACTCCATGGCAAATCGCCGCTAGACCAAACGGCTGAGCCCACCACCACCACGACCAGAGACGGGAGGCAGAGCGACAGCGAAACCCACCACCACCGTCCGACACCCGGCAGGATCAAACATGGCCGAAAAACCGCCGGCTACTTCACCTCTACCGCATAGGGGAGGCGAAGAAGTGGCAGATCCGACCAACACCGGCATAGAAAAGAACAGATGAGGTTGCACCAAAAGCCACAAAACCCTCATAAAAGGGAAACAGATAAAAGGCCATGCATGTGAAAGTTGTACCAAATGCAGAGACAGATGAACACCGGCGAGAAAAAGGGGGACCGGCGGCCCAACCCGTCGCCACTGACAACAATATCGGCGAGTAGACGGGAGAGAAGACCGCTCGCCGCCGCCAACTCCACCACAAAAAAATCAAAAGTAACAAATAAACAAAGCAAGCCATACATACATACATACAGGAGGTAGAGAAAGGAAACAGATGCGATACGACACACGGGAGACGGGGAAACGATAGCCAAGCCAGAGCGACCGCCTCCACCACCTCCGGCACCATCACACACCGATTTCGCCCTTTCTCACTTTATCATTTATACTACTATTTCTCTCTCTAAAATCTGTCTGTTGCAGGCGGTGGCGGTTCATGCGGTGGCGGTGGCGTTGCCGGCGGCTGAGGACGGTGACAAGAGAGAAATGAAACTAATGGGATAAGAGAGAATTGAAATTGATGGGACAAGAGGGAGGTCTACCTCTTTTCTTCTCTTTAAACATATAGAGGCGTGTAAAATGTCAAAGCTAAAAAAGTTGTGTGGTCAAACCATAAAGACACTCAAATACACTGCTTCTTCACCTTAATTTTAAATATATAGGATAATAGTAATTAAAATAAATTCATATAAGTTATCATGTAGTAGCTGATTGTTTTAAAGTATCTGTGTTTTCTAATTAAATACACAAATTAATTTAAGACTATATGGGTTGATCATGTATTTTCTTATAAAGGTAAATAAACGTATATCTACACATTTTTATATTAAAAATACCTAGCTTACTGATTGTTTTTCTAATACTTCACGTTAATGTTATAATATTAACATCAAATATGTTTTTTTCTATCTTGATTGGAACGATATGAAAGATTTTATTACCTTCGAAATGTATACATGTAACTATATATACACACTACTAAACTTGAAACAAACTCCAACTAACTATAAATATCTTCTAACTACCAGACACGTAAGCTAACTAACTTCTAACTACAATCGTATACAACGATATTAACGTCCAGCATGTGATAAGCACGTGAGAATCGTATCATGTATATTAACAGCCCCCTCAAGTTGGTGGTTCTGAAAGACCCAACTTGGAATTATGTTGTTGATGCAAAGGAGTAGGAAGACTCTTGGTGAACATGTCAGCTAATTGCTCTTTAGTACCAACATGTTGCAAATTAATAAGGCCTTCCTGCAACTTGTCACGAACAAAATGGCAATCTATCTCGATGTGTTTCGTACGTTCGTGAAACATGGGGTTTTTGGCAATGTAGATAGCAGCCTGACTGTCACATTTAACCGGTATAGGAACAATGTTAGGAACTTGTAACTCTGTCAACAACCGAGTCAACCAAGCGAGTTCAGCAGTGACACGTCGTAAAGAGCGATATTCAGCTTCGGCAGAGCTTAAAGAAACAGTATGTTGTTTCTTTGATTTCCAAGATAAAGGACACCCACCTAAAGCAATGAAATAACCACTAATAGAGCGTCTTGTATTAGGACATGAAGCCCAATCAGAATCACAGTAGGCTGCAAGCTCAAAAGAGTGATTATCATTAAAGTATAACCCCTGAGAAATAGTCTTCTTGATGTAACCAAGAGTGTGCATGGCTGCATTCCAATGGGAAGTATGAGGGGAAGTCATGAACTGACTAAGAAACTGGACAGCAAAAGCCAAATCTGGCCTGGTATGTGTCAAATAGTTCATTTTGCCAACTAATCGTCGATACACCAAAGGATCATCTAATAAAGCACCATCATTAGATTTAAGTTGAAGATTAGTAGGCAAAGGTGATAAATGAACTGGAAGGGAATTAGAACCAAATTCTGCAAGCATTTCAGCAGCAAATTTTCGTTGAGTCATAAGAACACCATGTGTATCCCTTAACACCTCTATTCCCAAAAAGTAGTTTAGAAATCCAAGATCCTTAATCTTGAAAGTATGATCAAGGGATGATTTTAAAGAAGCAATCTCATCAATATTATTACCAGTAATGAGTATGTCATCAACATATACAGCTAAGTGCACAATAGAATGACCCATTTGCTTAGTGAAGAGAGAATGATCATTATCAGAACGAACATACCCTTTCTGCTTTAAGAAAGTAGACAACTTTCCATACCATTGCCTTGAAGCCTGTTTCAACCCATATAAGGATTTCTGCAATTTCAAAACTTGATTTGGTGGTAAAACCATACCAGGAGGAGGGGTCATGTATATGTCTTCATCAAGATCCCCATGCAAAAATGCATTATTAACATCAAGCTGAAACATGGGCCAGTGTTGTTTAGTAGCAACACTAATCAAACTCCGGATGGTAGTCATCTTAATGACAGGAGAAAAAGTTTCAAAATAATCAATCCCCTCTCGTTGAGTGTCTCCTCTTACCACTAATCGTGCTTTACACCTTTCAAGACTACCATCAGCTTTGAGTTTTATTTTGTAGACCCATTTACACCTGATAGCTTTCTTACCTGGTGGAAGTGGAACAACAGACCAGGTATTGGTACTTTCAAGGGCTGCAAATTCTTTATTCATTGCGTCTTGCCAAGAAGAATTTTTAGAAGCTTCAGAATATGAAAGAGGTTCGGAAAGATTATCAAGAGTAGTAAGAACTGTTTGAGAAGGAAAAGATAGACCAGTACTGACAAGATTAGCATGAGCAAGACAATCATTTGTAACAGTATGAGGACAAGGAGAAAGAGAATCAGAAGAAACATCTACATGATTACAAACGTAATCATGTAAATAAGAAGGAGGATGAACATTCCTAGATGATCTTCTAATAGGAATAGAAGGATCAGCAGGAGGAGGAATAGAATAAGAAGGAAAAGAAGAAGAAGTGGGAATATAAGAATCATCAACAAAAGGCAAGGGATCTATGACAGGAAAAAAAGAAGATGAGGAAGGAGAAATAGAAGGAAAAATGTGTTCAAAAAATACCACATTTCTTGACACAAAAACTGTTTTGTTATCAAGATTGAACAACTTGTAACCTTTCTTACCCATAGGATAACCTATGAAAAGACAAGGAACAGCCCTGGGTTGAAACTTATCTCGACCATTTTGTAAAGTAGAAGCATAAACCAAACAGCCAAAGCTTCTTAAATGATCATAGGAAGGAAGTTTATGAAATAAAACCTCAAAAGGAGTCTTACCTGCAAGAACAGGTGTGGGAAACAGATTGATAAGGTGTGTAGCAGTAAGAACACACTCACCCCAAAATGAAATTGGAAGTTTGGATTGAAACAAAAGAGCTCTAGCAGTTTCCAAAAGATGTTTGTGTTTCCTCTCAACTACACCATTCTGTTGAGGAACACCAACACAACAAGTTTGATGTGCTATACCTTTATGTAAAAGATAACCAGCCTTCTAGTTCCAGTTCCCAATTCAAAAGCATTATCAGAACGAATAGATTTGATTTTAGAATCAAATTGAGTAGAAACCATTTCAACAAAACCTTGCAATACCTCAAATGCATTAGACTTAGTTTTCAGCAAATGAGTCCAAGTATTTCTGCTATAATCATCTACAATGGTAAGAAAATATCTAAAACCATTGTATGTGTTAGCATTATAAGGGCCCCACACATCAATATGAATAAGCTCAAAAGGTTTGGTGGTTTGAATGTGACTAACAGGAAAAGGAAGACAATGTTGTCTAGCCTTAGGACATACACTACAAGACTTAATAGAATCAACATTCAAATGAGAAAGAAATGATAATTGTTTCAGCTTATAAGCTGGCAAATGTCCAAGTCTGGAATGCCAAATGTCACTACTAATGACATTATTACAAGAAACAGAATGAAAATTCAAATGAGGAACTGAAACAGGCTTAGAATGATGCAGCATGTAAAGTCCATGTAGTAGTTTACCAAGAACCACTGGCCTCTTCAGAGAAGGGGCCTGCAAGATGCAAGAAGTTGCAGAGAAATAGATCAAACCATTAGTTTCATGACATAATCTAGGAACAGACAAAAGATTATGTTTGAACTCAGGTACTAAAGAACATTTGAGAGTGTAAGATGATCATTTAACTTGATAGTTCCACTTTTAATGATCTTAAGAAAATGACCATTTGGAAGATAAATGAAATTTGGTTTAGGAAGGTCATGAATAGAGGAAAATAGAGTTGCATCAGCACACATATGATTACTTGCTCCTGTATCAATAATCCATTTAGAATCTGATATCAAAGAAGAACAACTCACAATACCTGCAAATTTGCATAGTTGATTGCATTGGAATCTGCATCAGTTTTATCGGAAACGGCAGCATTCTTGTGTAAAAGTTGAATCAAGTCATGGTATTGTGAAGCTGTTAGACCAGGAACAGAAGAACCAGAGAAATCATTTGGTTCACTAGACTCATTTGGACCATTAAACACATTAGCAGCCATCTTCTTTGATCTAGTGAACTTGAAGTCTTTAGGAAACCCAATCAACCTATAGCATTTAGCAGCTATATGTCCAGACTTGTTACAATTAGTACAAACAACATGTTTGTTACCATTGAACTTACTTTGTGAAGTAACATTCATTGCAGCAGAATCATGAACAAATTGAGTGTGTGCATGTATCTCTCTTTGTTTTTCATCATGAATCAGTAATGCATATGCTTCATTTATAGAAGGAAGAGGTTTCATCATCAAGATGTTACCTCGAACAGCATCATAGGTAGAATTCAGTCCCATCAAGAACTGGACCAATCGCTGATCAGCTTCTCTTTTCATCAAAACAGCAGCAGATCCACAAGTACAAGGAACAACACTATTCAAGTGTTTAATTCATCCCAATTTCGCTTGAGTTTAGTAAAATAAGAAGCAATATCATCAGTTCCCTGAGCCATTTGAGAGATTGTTTTCTGCAACTGGTAAAATTTCGCACCATTTGATTGACCATACCTATCATTCAATTCTTCCCAAAGAGCAGAAGCAGTATTCGTATACAACACACTTTCACTGATATCACGAGACAAAGTATTAAGAATCCATGAGATTACCATGTCATTACACCGTTTCCAAAGAAGAGATTGATTCGGATCTGTCGGTGACTTAACAGATCCATCAACAAATCCAGATTTATTTTTCGCAGATAAAGCAATAGACATTGCTCTTTTCCATGCACCGAATCCAGATCCATCGAAAGGTTTAGAAACGAGTAACATTCCTGGATGATCTGATGGATGCAGGTATAAAGGATTCGTTGAATCAATTGAATTGGTGGAAGATGATGATAAGAATGAAGACGACATCGAAGAAGAAGACGACATGATTGAAATAGCGGAAGCAAAACAAAGAAATCAAGAAGAGGAAACGAACGGATCGAAAAGATGATTAAGAATCTGATCGGAAATTGGATCGGAGATTGTGAAGAAGATGATCGGAGCAGATCGGAATTATCCGATCGGAATTATGGCTCTGATACCATCTTGATTGGAACGATATGAAAGATTTTATTACCTTCGAAATGTATACATGTAACTATATATACACACTACTAAACTTGAAACAAACTCCAACTAACTATAAATATCTTCTAACTACCAGACACGTAAGCTAACTAACTTCTAACTACAATCGTATACAACGATATTAACGTCCAGCATGTGATAAGCACGTGAGAATCGTATCATGTATATTAACATTCTACAAGGAGACTAGTGTTTTGGTACGTGTTCGTTTGTTATGATCTTTATGGGCTTCTGATTAGGTAAGTTTAAAAAAAAGTTGATAACTATGTGTGTGCATAATGCATTATTATTATAGGGAATGAAGGGTTCCGTATGTATATAAGAAACCTTGAGAAGTGTATGAAGTGCACCAAAATCGTTAATATCACTTTACCTACGGATGGAAAAAATGTCGTGCAAGTCATGTAAAAACCATGAATAATATAGGATATCTTCTAAAGGGAAGTTGATTACTATAATATACATCTAACTAAACTAGGAGGGTACCTCTGTTATGCGGCAGAGACAATGCGGTTGGGCAACATTTTACATCCTACATGCTTTTCTAGTATTTTGTTATTTTTGTAGTATTTTTACAAAAGTCTATTATGTTTTTTCTAAACTTTTGGGTTAGTAGCATCATCGTGATGAAAATATGTTATAAGCATTACACACATCTAGCAACTAATAAATAAGCATGCTGAAATTTTGATCGTATAGATAGGTAGATGTGAATTGTATAGTTGGACTGGAAGGTTGATCTGGATTGTTTTTAACAATCTAAAAATAATTTGGACCAGCTGAAATTTAAAACATCACATAAAGAAGTTCTGAATGAATGCTTATATATTTACGTATTAACATGTTGTATCTCTAAAATATAGGTCAGTTCAGAAAAAGTTTACACCAAAACACTTAAAAAATGCAGTTTATAATTGTAGTCTCAAAAATTTCTTAAACATGATAGATTAAAAGATATCGTTGAATCATAAAACAAATTTAGTTTTTTTTATTTTATGGGTAGATAATGTGAATTTTTATGTAAGTGTTATTAAGTATAGTGGTTATTATTTAACTAATTATAAAAGGTAATCTGTAATTAACCGCCTTTGGACAAGGACCCTTAAGCCCATTTACCCGGCCTCTCTATCCAGCTTTTTTCCACATAATGTTATAAGTAGCATCTTACCTTTAAAAGTAATTATACATTATGAATTGAATAGAATAACAGTTCTTAATTTAATGGTATATTAAACTACCACTCTCATGTGTTTTATAGATAGTATAGATAATGATTATTTAAAAAGGTTAGGTGGAGGGGGCATTCATGTCATGAACCTCCATTACGTTATAAAATCACTGATCATAATGTGTCATATCAAACAATGTCACATTACACCATACACTTATGTTTGAAGAAGGCACCCATGCCACACCACACCATGCCAAACTACTCGTCGAGGTGAGGATTCGGTCAAATTTGGAAAACCAAACTATGGCGAGAATTCGTCAGGAGATAACACCTTGCGGCATGAAATGGTCATCAGCAGCGATGTTAGGGTGGCCCACCATGCCTTATGGCGTGGGAGCCCCCTCCCCCTGATGCTTCTACGTAAACACATAATAAACTTGGAGTGCCGATTTTTTTTTCTTGAAACACAACATAGAACACATTATAACATCCAAAAGAGATCAAACTACTTTTACTATAAATAAAAAAATCACACACCTGATATAATTAAAAGAAATATAAGGAATTTTCAAATAAAAGTCTCTTAAAATAAAAATGTAAGTGGTAATCTCAATCATCAATTTATTTAATCAATGGTTGAGATCAAATTGTATGAAAAAGTATATTAAATGAGTATTTAAAAATAGTCATTTTTGTTGATATTTTATTAATTCTCCCATTTTTTTAAATGTTCATAACTTTTTATGTATGAAATTATTTTTTTTGTAAAAATTACACCATAAAAACAAATGTTTTTTATCTTTAAAACAAGTACAATATTATTATATAAAAATATAATTTTTTTTATATTTTTAAGTTCATATCTCGTTATTATGTCGTTATTATGTCATTATTTCAGTTTATTATGTCTTTTTATAGTTATTGTGTTTTTTGAATACTATTTTGTTTTTCTTAAATGAAAATTCTAAAAAAATATGTAATGATGGAATAATATTGTTGTGTATAACATAATAATAAATTAACAACTAATTAATCTAACACATCAAAAACAATGACAAAATAACACAAATATCTTATTATGTTTCATGATTATCATTGTGTTATCTTGAACACTATGAGTTTTAAAAATACGTTGGTGAAATAACATTATTGTGTACTTCTATTTATAAAATAAATGATAGATAACACAAGTTTATATAATCTATGAAAATACCAAAGATAAAAATAACACATTGTGTTATCTTCAACACTATAAGTTTAAAAAAATACATCAGTAAAAGTATATTATTGGTTAATTATAATTGTAAAATACAATAATAGGTAACAAGTTTATATAATTTATAAAAACAATGACAAGAATAACAAAAAATGATTTAAAACGTATAACAAAATAATGATTACATATGAGAAATGATGTAAAATATATTACACAATGAACGTATAAGACACAATGAGTTAAAAGAATTTCACACAATGATCAAAATATATTTTTTAAAAACTATATAAGGACACGTGTCAAGCACATAATTTTTTTCGACTTTTTAGATTAAGCTTTCTTTTTAGTATAACCTTACCCAAAAAATAAGTCAATATCCAATGACGTGAAATTGAGGATTCAAATCAATAGAGTAATTTGATGCGTTACTAGTCTTGGCAAGTTCAAAAGCTTGGCAACTCCATTCACCCACACACCATCGTAACAAACAGCTTATAAATCTAGAATTGTATTTTAAGGCTACTGCATTAGCAAAATGCTTAAATGCTCATGGTGATCACACAAAAATCTATGCTGTAATCACACAAACAAAGTTCATCCCTAATGTCACTAAATTATTATGCAATCAAAGTTCAAAATTATAATAACGCAACCTCAATTGTAGACAATTACCACACAGACATATATATATATATTTATACAACAGAAAATCACGGGCTCATAAGAAATTATCACATTACTCTTCCACCCCAATAAAAAAGATACATACTTTGCTGGATTACTAAACCGTTTGTACACTTATACACTTCACACCGCCTTTTAAATTCGTATTTGATACGGCCCGTCTCTCTATATAACATGCAAAAGAATCATTATCAAATGTAACAAGTTATCAAATCTATTACATTTACTTACCTTTAGTGCTTAGGTTTCTAGAGTTTGAAACGTAACTTAAAGAATATAAAGTTATAATGATCATACTACGAATTGTAATCTGATAAAATGAATATTTGTGAGATGTTAAAAAGGTGCATTTAATATTATTTTTAGTTTAATAAATATGATGTTATAAATTTTAATAGGATACGGATTTAATTGTAAAACGGCTATTATTATTGGAAAGAGAGCTTTAATATATAAACGAACCAAAAACATTAAAAAAAAGAAAAAAGAAAACTCAAGTCTTGTCAAATATGACAAGATCGTTAATTATTTGAAACATACTATAATTTTGATAACTGCAATTTCCGATATTTTTATTCTAGGTTTATTCTGATTAATTTCTGAACTCGCATAAAGCATTTGCTTTTCAAAACTATTGCTGGCTCGTGTTGCAACCAATTTATAATTTCAAGTATTATATG
This sequence comes from Flaveria linearis, assembly GCA_024085815.1. NCBI lineage: Eukaryota > Viridiplantae > Streptophyta > Magnoliopsida > Asterales > Asteraceae > Flaveria > Flaveria linearis. The sequence goes on from JABSNV010000823.1 coordinate 57,042, forward strand.
TGACACGATACTCTTTATTTAGGAAAACAATAATAAAAATACCCATGACAAATTGATGAATATTATACTAAAAGTAAAGTATTCATTAAGAAATAGTGTTTTCACACTTTTTCGCACAAAAAGGAGAAGTCTATTAGTGACCAAAGAACCTTTTGTATCATCATCTTTTTATCTATAACTATATAACATATGATTTTCGTTTTGCAACAATATTAAAATAAATTTAAAAAGTCTTTTCGTAAGAAACACTAAATCAATGAATATTATATTAAGATTTACTGGTTTCAAATTTAAACTTAACTAAAATCAAGCAATTATACACACGTCGATTAAAATTTTAACAGCCAAATAAAACAATGTTAGGACCGTGTACGTACGGAGTACTAACTGATAATGCGTAAAACCAGATCAAATAGTGCGGAATCCTATTTGATTGGCGATCCAATCAGTGAGAACGACAATCTGATCAATCCTACGATGAAGCAAACATTAAGAACGAACAAGAATTGATCAGAAACGAACTATGAAGTTGGAATAATGAACAGGGACGCTCTGGACGGCTAGGGTACGTAGGTATTCGAAGTGTTATCAATTGTTCCACTTTTTCACGAATTAAGTGGTATTTATAGGTTTCCTGTCTTCAGTCGTGCGACTGAACCATTAACATGGTTCAGTCGTGTGACTGAATCATGCGATTGAGTCATACGCACGACTGAAGGTTTAGTCGTGCGACTGAGTCAGTCTTATGTTTCAATCGTACGACTGATCCAGTCTCCTGGTTCAGTCGTGCGACTGGTCCATAAGCATGATGAATTCATGCGTATGGTCCATTAGCATGGGCCATTAACATGAACTCTCAAACAATATCAAACCTATATAGTTAGTTCATACATGTGCAACTCATTCAATATAATGACATCATGACCTAATCAAAATATAAATCAAACATCACAATGCACTTTATATCATTTATTCAAACCATTACATCAATTACACATGCGTAAGATATGAAATACTTTTACATTCAAGCTCATAAACTAGGTACATTAACATGTATCAACAAACAAAATAAAATTTTAATATGTGACCATCGGCTATAAAATGTTGAAGGGTGTAATAAACACGCTCGATTTTTTTAAGTTAAGAGAGCTGTAGCTGAAATCATTTAAGTTAATAGAGATGAATCTTGGTTTGTTTTAAGCTTTACATCTAAAATTTAAACTTGACATCTGAGTAAATTTTCAAATTCGAGCTCGAATAATTTATTATTTATTAGTAAGAGTTTATTATTTGTTAGTTATTTAACTGGTTAGTTTATACACATATATGATTACATTAAATATCTTTGTAATAATAACTTATAATTATATATTACATTTTATATACCGATAACAATACAAATTATACTATCTACTATGTGGTTATTTTTTTATTAAATAAAATTTGTTATTTTTATATAAAAGATCGGCCTGTTAGCCTAAACCGACTCAGTATGTGAAGATGAAAAACGAGCTCACTTATTAAATGAGCTCCAATAGGATCAAACTCGAGCTCGGGCTCCGCTCAAGCTTGTTAAATTGCTCATGAATTTTAACAATTCGAACTCCATCAATAAACTCATACATGACATGTTAAGTTAACAAATATCAATCTATTATTAGAAACTCTTTTCATTTAATTTATTTGGGCTAAGCACAAAAACAAATAACAAAATAGAAAGCCGATTACCCATGGCTAAAAAGTCCTCAATTTCCATCTCAATGAATATAATAATGATGACATGAAAATGCATTTAAATTTTAACAAATAAATATCCTTGAAAAAACAAAAGAAAATATATGTTTGCTTGATATAAGAGAAAGGTTTGATGATTGAAGAAAATAATTCATGTAACGAGTGTGGAGAATCGCGGTAATCGGATGGCATGCAACTGAGAGAAGTGGCTTGTTTGCTCCGATGATGGAGTTGTTAACATCATGTAGCCTTGTTTTTACTTGTCTTTTTATCTGGTTGTTTGGTGATTGTAATGTCTTGGGTGATTCTGACAAATGTATCTTGCTAGTCCCCCGCTAGCTTTATTTGAATAAAAATTTATTTATTGTTATTGTTAAAAGAAAAATAAAGATATTCATTTATTGAGATTATGATTTATATTAAATTAGTGCAACAATTTTGGGTTTGTGAAAGGAGCCCTTATATATACAACCCACTCTAAGATGATGTTTGTTTTCTAAGAAAGCCTCTTCCTCACCTCTTCATCTGCGCGCATGCAGACGCGGGAAGATGTATTGAGTGCGCAGATTGTTTGTTTTTCGGAAGACGTTTCATTAAAAAAACGTCTGCGCGAGGTCTTCTTGGTGCAGACATGGACTAGTGTCTTCAGGCGGGAAGACATTTCATCAAACCTCTTCTCCCTAAGTATCGGTTGTCTATCACTACATTCTTTATTATTATTATCAGTCATCGAAGGCATACATAAGTAACTTTTCTGAGGACAAGATTCGCAAAAGTCGACGACTTTTTGGTAGCCATAGATCAGCATCACCACCCCTTAAGCTCTCACTTCCACTCTCAACTTTCCGTACACAGATTTGCTTCACCAACAATGACAGAAACCCAATTCACTTCTGCACAATCTGTTGAACACAATCAAAGATTAGTGTTTGCTGTAAATGGTGAGCGATTTGAGCTATCTACAGTTGACCCATCAACCACTTTGCTTCAGTTCTTGCGTTCTCATACTCGTTTCAAGAGTGCTAAACTTGGTTGCGGTGAAGGTGTGATTTTCTTTGGTTTTTGCTCGCTTTTTGGTTGTAATTTGTCCCCCCTCTCCGGCCGCCGCCTGATCGCAGCCCTCCTCCGTCCGACCACAGCCCTCCTCCGCCCGCCCGACGCTCCCCCGGCCGCTGCCGCCCCTCCGCAGCCCTCCTCCGCCCGCCCACGCTCCCACCGGCCGCTGCCCCTCCTCCGCGGCCCTCCTCCAACCGAAGGTAAGTTTTTTTTTATTTTGTGATTTTGTTTAAGTTTATAGTTGATTTGTTGTATATTTAAGATGATTTGTGATTTGGTTAGTATGATTCTTATTTGGTTTATGATTTTGTTAGATTTTTTATATTAGTTTGTATGATTAGTGATTTTAATTTGTATGGTGAGTGATTTGGTTTGTTTGATTGGTGATTTGGTTTATGGTTAGTTTGTGATTAAAGTTTAAAAAATAGGTTTAGTTTAATTACAGAATATTTCAGCATTCTGCAGATGTTAAAAAAACAAACAGTTTTTTTCTTGCAGACTGCAGACATTTGGTCCACCTCTTCTGCTGCAGATGTCTGCAGATGTGATCCGCAGACTACAGACGTTTTCCTACAGAAAAAACAAATAGCACCTAAGTCACGCTAATTGGCTACTTAGAGACTTTGTTCCACAAGCTACAACATACCTTTGTGCAACTTTGTTAGGACTGCTTTTAACCACTAATTAAAAAGTTATGTTTTTAGTGTGCTTGTTGTAAGGCCGTTTTAATACATCCACTACAACAAATAACTGTTTTTGCGGCGACAATAATCGTCGCAAAAGGTTCTTCTATCGCCGCAAAGACTTTTTGCGACGAAAGTTTCGTCGCTATATTGTCGCCGTAAATAAGTGGTCGCAAAAGATATTTTGCGACGAAAGTTGCGACGAAAAGGATGTGGGTCCCATCTTTTAAAAAAAGTACAAAGAAATTGAAAAACAATTTTTTGCGATGAAAAATCGCCGCAAATAAGTTTCCTAAATAAAAAAATATATTAAATTAAAAAATGTTTTTTGCGACGAAAAATCGCCGCAAATTATTACACGTCGACTTTTATTGCGACGATTTGTCGCCGCAAAGATTTTGACCAGTTTCGTTTTTTGCGATGAAATTTTCGTCGCAAAAAGCCTGTTTTTTTATAAATATTTTGTTTCATTTGCCGCAATCCACCCAGGTATCCTTGGGTATCAAACATGCTGTTCAAAGTGACTAATACCATTAAGAAATCAACTCAATCGTAATTATAAAAGATAAACATAAAAACTAACTATTGTCTAAAGTTAATAATAAACACAATGTTTGTTCCAAAGTATTCATAACAAACATCAAAGCTAACTATTCCTATGACGACCCATCTTCATCATTTTCATCATCACTTTGTTGAGAATTTCAACTTTTCTTCAAGGCGCTTTGTACTTGGGTTTGGATTTGACTCTGCATTTGTGCCATCATATTAGCATCATCTGAGACTGTCATTGTTCTTGCTCACTTGCGAGTCTCACTGCTATCATTTCCTGAACCTCAGCCTGTGAGAACATCCGCTGATCCGTTCTATGAAGTGGAGGTGGTGGTTGTGAAGGCACGCTCGGTATTGGTCCGATGCCACGTTCCCACCGGGCCGCTCCCCTAAGACCTGTCGCATGATCTGCTTCTCTGACAATTCAGGGTGCTGTTGTTGAAGCGCCACCATTTGCTCCTATTTAGTTTACAAAAACAATAACCAATGTTATATATAAGATCATGTTATAGATTACTATATTTTTATAAGATTTAAGGTGTTATACATACATTCTCATGTTTTATATATCCATTTCATTTCAATTTAACATACACACACACATACACATATACATCCATACACAAATATATACATTCTCATGTTCCATACATCCATACACAAATACACATATACATCAATACACATACTCATATACATTCATTTTCATCTCAATTACACATACCTATACACATACACGTACACGTACACGTACACGTACACGTACACGTACACGTACACGTACACGTACACGTACACGTACACGTACACGTACACGTACACGTACACGTACACGTACACGTACACGTACACGTACACGTACACGTACACGTACACGTACACGTACACGTACACGTACACGTACACGTACACGTAACCCTAAATATATACATTCTCTAAATATATACACATCCCCTCTATATATATACATTCTTTAAATATACACATTCTCTAAATATATACACACCCCCACTAAATATATATTCTCTAAATATACACATTCTCTAATAATATATATATCCTTCAATTTAACATACATACATACATACACATATACATCCATACACAAGTATATACATTCTCATGTTTCATACATCCATACACAAATACACATATACATCAATACACATACGCATATACATTCATTTTCATCTCCATTTAACATACCTATACACACCACACACACACACACACACACCACACACACACACACACACACACACACAACACACCAAACACCAACACACACACACGCACGCACGCACGCACGCACGCACGCACGCACGCACGCACGCACGCACGCACGCACGCACGCACGCAGCACGCACGCACGCAAGCCGCGCGCGCTGCCGCGCGGCGCGCGGGCCCGCCCGCCCGCCCGCCCGGCCCGCCCGCCCGCCCGCCCGCCCGCCGCCCGCCGCCGGCCCGCCCGCCCGCGCGCCGCCCGCCCGCCGCCCGCCCGCCCGCCCGCCCGCCGCCCGCCCGCCGCCCGCCCGCCTCCGCCCCGCCCGCCGCCCGCCCGCCGCCGCCCGCCGCCCGCCCGCCAGCACGCCCGCACGCACGCACGCACGCACGCACGCACGCACGCACGCACGCACGCACGCACGCACGCAAGCACGCACGCACGCACGCACGCACGCACGCAGCACGCACGCACGCACGCACGCACGCACGCACGCACGCACGCACGCGCACGCAGCGCGCGCGCGCCGCGCCCGCCCGCGCGCGCGCGCCGTGCGCGCGCGCGCGCGGCCCGCGCGCCGGCGCCCGCGCGCCCGCGCGCCCGCGCGACCGCGCGCCGCGCGCCCGCGCGCCGCGCGCCGCGCGCCGCGAGCCCGCGCGCCCGCGCGCCCGCGCGCCGCGCGCCCGCCGCGCCCGCGGCCGCCGCCCGCCGCCCGCCGCCCGCTCGCCCGCCCCGCACCCGCCCGCCCGCCCGCCCGGCCCGCCGCACGCACCGCCCGCCGCCCGCCCGCCCGCCCGCCCGCCGCCGCCCGCCCGCCCGCCCAGGACGCCCGCCGCCCGCCCGCACGCCCGCACGCCCGCACGCCCGCACGCACGCCGCCCGCACCCGAACCGACCAACCCCACACCAACACATTACCCAAACCCATACCCATGCCCATGCCCATGCCCATGCCCATGCCCTGCCCATGCCCATGCCCATGCCCATGCCCATGCCCATGCCCATGCCCATGCCCATGCCCATGCCCATGCCCATGCCCATGCAATGCCCATGCCATGCCCCATGCCCATGCCCATGCCCATGCCCATGCCCATGCCCATGCCATGCCATGCCCAGCCATGCCCATGCCCTGCCCATGCCATGCCCATGCCCATGCCCATGCCCATGCCCTGCCCATGCCCATGCCCTGCTGAAGTCCTGAAATCCGATCGATCTCGCTTCGTTTGATGGTTGCAATTGATATCTCGCGAGGACGGTGAACAATCAACTTCAAAGCAATCTAGATAACAAGGTGTTTTCAGTGTTTACAACAAAATCATTGTAATTGAAATGTTTATTCATGTGTTGAACGATTACAATGATAATCGATACAAGATCGATCTCACCCTCGGGTGGAAAATCACACAACGGTGATCTGCTCAAATGAGCGAAATAAACAGAGACAACACAAAACTATCTAGACTAACTTTAGTAAATTGAAGCACACCTAAAACTGAAATCATATGTACAAATATATACAAGTCTGCGAGTTTTCGCATGGAGAATTCGCATGCGATTCGCATCACCATTTCGCTTGGTTGTGCGACTCGCATGCCTTTCGCGTGCATATGCAACTCGCCTGCCTGCCTGCCTTTCGCATGCATGTATTTTCACATGCATGCGAATTGTCTCATTTTCGCATGCGAAAATGCATGCAGTTGTCTTCTTCGCACACTTCTTTTTCAGCAGACATGTAAACACACGTACTCCAAGTTGTTCATCTCTAAACTATAGTGTAATCCAAATGTTTGATCCTTACAATCTTCCCCTTGGATTATGCTATAGTTTTGAGGTCTTCAAACTTCAACAAAACCTTTCTATTGAAGGTTCTCGCATCAGCGGCTCGTTGAAACAACTGTGGAGCTTCAAAACTTCATAAGATCTTGCAATCTGAATCTGTTTTGTGTGTGTTCTCGGTTTCGCATTCCTTGATGAAACCGGATAACTTGCAGCTTGTTTAACGTCCTCGAACGGAAGATCGCGGAATAATGATCCGTTGTATCAAGAGCAACCTTGCTCTGATACCAAATGTAAGTCCTGAAATCCGATCGATCTCGCTTCGTTTGATGGTTGCAATTGATATCTCGCGAGGACGGGTGAACAATCAACTTCAAAGCAATCTAGATAACAAGGTGTTTTCAGTGTTTACAACAAAATCATTGTAATTGAAATGTTTATTCATGTGTTGAACGATTACAATGATAATCGATACAAGATCGATCTCACCCTCGGTGGAAAATCACACAACGGTGATCTGCTCAAATGAGCGAAATAAACAGAGACAACACAAAACTATCTAGACTAACTTTTAGTAAATTGAAGCACACCTAAAACTGAAATCATATGTACAAATATATACAAGTCTGCGAGTTTTCGCATGAGAATTCGCATGCGATTCGCATCACCATTTCGCTTGGTTGTGCGACTCGCATGCCTTTCGCGTGCATATGCAACTCGCCTGCCCCTGCCTTTCGCATGCATGTATTTTCACATGCATGCGAATTGTCTCATTTTCGCATGCGAAAATGCATGCAGTTGTCTTCTTCGCACACTTCTTTTTCAGCAGACATGTAACACACGTACTCCAAGTTGTTCATCTCTAAACTATAGTGTAATCCAAATGTTTGATCCTTACATGCCCTGCCCATGCCCATGCCCATGCCCATGCCCATGCCCATGCCCATGCCCATGCCATGCCCATGCCCATGCCCATGCCCATGCCCATGCCCAGCCCATGCCCCATGCCCATGCCCATGCCCATGCCCATGCCCATGCCCATGCCCATGCCCATGCCCATGCCCATGCCCATGCCCATGCCCAGGCCCATGCCCATGCCATGCCCATGCCCATGCCCATGCCCATGCCCATGCCCATGCCCATGCCCATGCCCATGCCCATGCCCATGCCCATGCCCATGCCCATGCCCATGCCCATGCCCATGCCCTGCCCATGCCCATGCCCATGCCCATGCCCATGCCCATGCCCATGCCCATGCCCATGCCCATGCCCATGCCATGCCCATGCCCATGCCCATGCCCATGCCCATGCCCATGCCCATGCCCATCCCATGCCCATGCCCATGCCCATGCCCATGCCCATGCCCATGCCCATGCCCATGCCCATGCCCATGCCCATGCCCATGCCCATGCCCATGCCCATGCCCATGCCCATGCCCATGCCCATGCCCATGCCCATGCCCATGCCCATGCCCATGCCCATGCCCATGCCCATGCCCATGCCCATGCCCATGCCCATGCCCATGCCCATGCCCATCCCCATGCCCATGCATGCCCATGCCGCATGCCCATGCGCATGCGCATGCGCATGCCCATGCGCATGCGCATGCGCATGCCCATGCGCATGCCCATGCGCATGCCATGCGCATGCCCATGCGCATGCGCATGCGCATGCGCATCCGCATGCGCATCCGCATGCGCATGCGCATGCGCATGCGCATGCGCATCCGCATGCGCATCCGCATACGCATACGCATACGCATACACATCCTTTAACCCTAACTTACACATACACATACACATATACATAAACATCCTTTAACCCTAACTTTATATTTCTAACAAAAACATCATCTTTTAACAAAAAAATCATCTTCTACTTTCTAGTGTTCAACAACATACCACATATACGTACACATCCTTTAACCCTAACTTTAGATTTGCTAACAAAACATCATCCTTTAACCATTTGCTCCTATTTAGTTTACAAAAACAATAACCAATGTTATATATAAGATCATGTTATAGATTACTATATTTTATAAGATTTAAGGTGTGTACATTACTTACATAGTATGCAACGGACTCAGGTTGATAGAAATTACCGCTTGAGTCGGTATAAAAGCGGCGATATGCTAATATGGCACTACCAGGTTCATCAGAACCCTCTTCTCGCTGTAAATATAATAGATAGATATATAATCATATAATAGTAACTTATAACAATATAATAGGAACTTACAGACACATATGGCCGCAATTTATTAACACATTATATTAAAACAACTCACAAACATATAACGACACTGCGCTAGAGATATCCGGCCGCCATGTCCCTTAATCGTCTGCTTCCTTTTGTTGGATTTGTTGGTTTCAGACCGAGCCTTGACTTCAGGAGAAGTGTAATAATCGACATAGCCTTTCCACTCAGATTCTTGCATGTCAGGTGACACAACATCAGAAATATCAACCCTGTCCTCCCCACCTATTTTGCTAAAATGCTTTTGCTTGAACCGGTATTTGTGATCTTTATACCGGTTTACAGCATATTTCTCAATGCCTGCCCTCAGACCTTCGTGGGGAGTCATATCAAAATACATCTACAAATAATGAAAACAAATAGCTTAGTCTATATATATTTAAACACTAGTACAAAATCGACTTTTAGTGACATACACTCCGCCAGGTCTATGTGACACTTTCGAAGAATAGTGTCACCGTATGTATGCTTGAAAATTCCTGGAATGTTTTGGTGACGATTTCAGCGGGGTTGTGTGACTATTGCGTAGAGAATCACCTCTTTAGTCACACTAAACATAACGTATGTTACAAATATTAGTGACTTTTAATCGCAATGTGACCAAATGTCACTATTTGGTCACGTTTTTCGTTAGTCACAAATGTAAATTTTTTTTGTGATACCATAGATAAACATATGGTCACATATGGCAATTGTTTGTGTCACTATATAATGGCGCACATTCAGTGACATAATGTAACTGTGAGTAAATGTAATTTACAATGACAGTAAACATTTTTTTGTGTGACGTTAAGTTTATGTTTATTAGTCACTACTAATTAATTGTGTTACCATATGTTAAAGTTTATGGTGACAGTGAAAATTACAGTGTGTCACTAACGATAACTAATAGTCATGACAAATGTAACAAACATGTGACTAGAAGTAACAAATGGTCAGCTTTCATTTATTATGTGTGACTAAAAATTTAAACTAACGAAATAGTTATTGATGTATAAGAAGATTATGGTCACAGCTCGAATATGGATGTGTGACAAATATATATTATGGTCATGGTTAATGGAAAAAAACATGTGACGAGAATTACAATTTGGTGATGTTCACTTTATTATGTGTGACTAACGGTTAATACTAAGAAAACGTTATAAGTGAAGTCAAAGTAGTTTATAGTCACAGTTCATTTTAGTAGGTGTGACTAAAATTTTTAATACTAAGGCAACGTTATTGATGTATAAGTATTTATTTCTCACATCTCCAATTCGGATGTGTGATAAAATATATAAAGGCGATGTTATTAAGGGACCTGTTATTAATACTAAACAACCAGTTTGTCGGTCAGCATTGGAATATGTGACAATAAACAACTAGTTTGTCGGTCAGCATTGGAACACGTGACAAAGTAACTCCACTAGTTTAAGACTAGTTTAGGTGTGACTAAATGTTCATTACTAACCATTAGCAAACCAAAGAAATGAGTCAAACCGGTTCACCACAAAAAAATAATTTGCAAACCCACTCACTGCATAATATATTACAACTATATTATACTAGTCTAATATTAAGTAATGATGCGAGCCAATGGTAGACGTCCGTGATAATCAAAAAGGGTCCACTTGTGCCTGATACAATCAAATGAAAGCGTTAGCTACACTTGTACAAATGTACATGTTGACAACTTAACGTTTCATATTGTGACAACCCGTGTATTTCAGGTTAACACCGTTCCGACTGTTTCGTTATCATTACTATTTGTCAACGTTATTCGACATTATTATTAGCTCGAAATCTTAATTATTATTAGTATACAATTATAATTAAATTGACCACAATTAAACATTAGTAAAATAATAATAATAATTAAACAAATTTAAACGCTACGTGAAAACGTTAACCAAACGTGTGCGAACCGAACCCGTTTCATTTAACCTACTATAAAAGCCAACCATTTTCCATTTTAGGGTTTTAAAACCCAAAAATCAGAGAGAGAGAAGGAAGCAGCCGCGCGACCTCCTCCTTTTCCCCCCCTTTCTTCGATCCGGCCAAGACTCGGCCTCCGGCGGCCGATTCCGGCGAGTGCCGGCGAGTGGCACGCGCATCCGGGCTCCCCTCGACGCCCCGGTCGTGATAGTGGCTTCAATTTCTCCTAAAGCTCAACGAGGCGACGAGAATCGAAGGATAAAGAGGCGGTTGCAGGTTGGTTCGCAGGCGGTGGTGTCGGTCACAGGTAAGTCATCAACCTACAACGTGATTCCAGTGAAGATATGAGGATTTCCACTTCTCGATTGGGCGGGATCGGTTATACTCAAATGGGTGGGTTATTTCAAAATCAGATTCAATTTTTTGAATGAATTTCAGAAAATACTAGGAGATTTGTGCGCCCCAGACATCTTCACAATTCCCTCACTTGAAGCCTCCGTTCACCTGCGATTTAGGGTTCCGGTGTCAAGTCACTTCAATTTCACCTTCAATGTCCACATTTGGCATGGCCTCTGCTTACAACACCAATCCTAACAAGTCAACCGAGGTACTATGTTGATCCCACTTTTGTTTCGCCTTAATTCAATTACTATTTGTTTCCTTAGTGGTGTTTGGTGTTTTGTTTCTTCATTTAATGCACATTATGGTTTGTAATGATGTGGTGGAGTGTGTTTTGCTGTTTTTTGTTGAAATTGATTTGAGTTTGTGTGTAGGTTGTATCACCTCCTTCGGATAGTGTGTCTAGCCTGTCGTTCAGTCCGAAGGCGAATTACCTTGTTGCTACTTCATGGGATAATCAGGTTCGTACGATGTTAATTGTTAAATAATGTGTGTGGATGATGTGTTACGTTCATGACATGATTGATGTATGATGGAATTTGGGGATTATATCATGAGGAGAAAGAGAGAAACCCAACCAGTTGCTGTCATTGTTGTCTGTGTTACGTTCATGACATGATTGTTGTTGTTGTTGTATAGATATATGATATGTAAATGTATATGTATGCAATTTATGGTATATGCTTTAAACTCTTTTCTTAAAGCCCATGTTGCTTAAACCCAATCCGTATGTACTAAAGCCCATGGTTGTGATGTGTTTGTGTTGTTATGCCTCTAAGTGTTAAGCATTGGTATGTTACAGCATTAGTCGACGAGAACCATTCTAAATTGGAAGACTTTAAGCAAATGGCATGTTGTCCTCCAAGGTATGCTAAATTGTAGTATTTCAGTTCATTGAAGTTGCACTATGATTCTTTGCTTGAGCAGCTTTTAGCTGTTTTCTAACTTGAATTACTGCTCTTGCAGGTATGAAATATTTCGGCTCATGGTAAATCTGTACACAGGGAGGTTTATTCAGTGGCTGAGACTGCTGAGTGATCGTGCTAATGATATTACAAATATTGAAATTTTAAAGGTATTTTGCATGCAATGTCACGTTCTTTTCAATTATTTTAAACTGGCTCATCCCTAATTATTAATCAAATCAGGTAACTGGGTGGGTGGTTGAATACCAAGAAAACCTGATTGCACTTGGAGTTGATGAGTCATTAGCTCAGGTTTGTTTAGAAAGTGGTGCAATGGATCCTCTAATGGATTCATATGTTGAGAGAATGCAAGCAACAACAAGGGTAAACTAGCTATTATGTTATTATCAATATTTTTATACATATCATAGGAGTGGTGTTATGTTACTGATTATTTTTGTTTCAACTGTTTTTAGAAATGGTATATGAATATTCTCGAGGCTGATAAAGTACAACCACCGAAATCAACCGGTGAAGGGAAGCTTTATACTCCAGCTGCTGTTGATTTATTTAGAATCCTTGGAGAACAAGTGCAAATTGTTAGAGAAAATAGCAAAGAAGTCATGTTATACAGAATTGCTTTGTCCATCATTCAGGTATTTACAATTTTTTTATAAAAAGTATATTGTTGTGCTATTTATTCTAGAACCCGAACTAAGTTTTCTACGAAATAATTTGTACATTATAATGCGATTTGCGATATAAAAAAGTATTGCTATAGATAAAAATCAAATAAAATAAAGTTGGATTGTGATATTTCTAGAAACAAGTTGGACTATATAGCTCTAATATCTAATAGAAGTAAATAAGAAAAATCAAAGAAACAGCTGGTAAAACTTCAAAATGTTTGGCATGACCTATATTTTTAGATGGATGAGATTTCTCATACTATGTATTTTAGGTAATGATTGATTTCCAAGCAGCTGAAAAAAAGAGACCGGAAGAACCTGCTTCTGAAATTGATTAGAACCAATATGTGCCATGGTTTGTTGTTTTATTTGTTTATTTAAAATTTATTTAAGTTGTTTTAACTTACAATAAAATTAAACAATGTTTAAATCCACACTATTTTTGTCATCATGACAGATTAATAATAACTTGCGTTGTTATGACCTTGATATGGAGCTCGCATCTAGCACTATTGAAGCCCTTACAGAAAATTACGCGAAGAAGGTTAATTATCTTGCATGAAATATCAAAGTATTCTCTTTTCTGATTAGGTTAAACTTACAACTTTGATTTTCGCTACAGGTTAACTTCGAAGACACTTGCAAAGGCTTTCTGGCGGCAGCAAGTTTACTCGCAACCCTACACCACTGTCTGGGGTAATGTTCTACTCTTATTAGTGCAATTGTTTTAAGCAGGTCATATATGTCCTCAACCTACGCCACCGTCTGGAAAATTGGCATGCTACTGTTTTAACCAATGAGCAGGCTATATAAATCAGGCCCATAATCAACATTTATATATCTTTTGCTTAAGCTCTTGATTTTCTGGTTGCTGCAGATTGAGATAGTTTATGATTATGGTTGAGAGGATCATTAGCTGAAAGTATTCAAGTCATATGGGTCGCATGACAATAAATCAAGGTTAGAACCAAACTGATTATGACATATAGTGATCATTATCATATGAAGAACTTAAACTCCAAAAGCAAAATGTCAATAAATAGTTTCATCTAATCTTTATAATAGATGGACTATGGTTGCTTTAAATTAAATGTTTACTTATTCCATCTGGCTCATGATAAATGCAAAAATCTTCTTATCGTAATTTATGGTGTCAACGACAAAGCCTTTTTTATATCTTGCAAAATCTGAAGCTAAGTTTACATGTTTACCCATGATAAATATGAAGCTTGAGAGAGTGGCAAACTAGAGGATGTAAAATGGGTGGGTTGCGCGACTGGTTAAAAGTTAAAACAACTTATGGGTCAAACGAGTATTTTGTGCAGGTCAAACTAATTGGGCTGGTTGGCTGACTACTAACATTCTTTTTTCAGTTTTAACACAAGCCTACACATTATAGATAACCCTTGCCCCGTTAGAGATAATTCATAACACAAGCCCATGCATTTCATATAAATGGTGAAACTGACACCTCTATCCTCTCTCGGTTTTGGCGTATGCACACACATTCATTTATTTCATTAAGAAGGCACATCAAGTCTGTTAATTTGCTATAACCTTGATCATCAATCTCATGTGTTTTCATTTAATTTTGTATATACTTTTTTGTTGACAGGTGTCTCTGAGAAACAAGTGTTTCGTTATGTTCTGTCATTGTTTTTCCTTTGACCAACATTTGTTTTCAGTTTGGCAACTTTCATGAGAAAGTTACATGCTTATATTCTACCTTTACTTCTCTTATCTTTTCAATTTGTCACCATTTGTTTCAAACGTTATGAAAGTGATTTGAACTTACAAACACATGTGAAACAATCACTATTGATTGCAATAACACATATATGCGTGTAGTTTGAATCTTTATATATTTAGGGTCTATGGAGGTGTTTGTGTGAAAATCCGTAGACCCTATCTATAGGTAGGGTTTATATTGTTGTTACCGCCGCATTGCGCGGGTGCCCTGCTAGTATATATATATATGGTCACATTCATTAAAGATAGTGCACTACAAGTGTCACTAAAAGGTATATATTGGTAATTTTGTGTTAACAATTGTGTGATAACTAACAACATATAATCACTGCTTACATAAATTTTGTGTCTACATCCCAAAAACAGTCATAGTCTTTTGAAAAGACCGTGACTACAGGCATGTTATAGGGTCACGTATCTACGTAATATATGTCACTAAAAGGAAATGTAACAACAAATATTCAAAGATAGTGTCACTGAAGGATACACAACGGTGACACTTAAATAAGAGATGTCACTAGAGGTATGTAATAGTCACACCTTAGATTAACAATTGTATGATAACTAACTACACATAGTCACACTGTTCAAAATTATTTGTCACTAAAATACATAAAAACTCACATTTATTTAATAATAGTGTGACAACAAGTGTGTTAGGGTCATGTAACTACATAATATATGTCACTAAATGGAAACGTAACAAGAAATTTTCAAATTAGTATGACTAAAGGATACACAACAGTGACACTTAAAATAAGACTAGTTTTATATTAGACATTTTAGGTCACATTTTCATTTGTGTATGTCACTAGAAGATATGTAATAGTCACAACTTAGATTAACAATTGTGTGATAACTACTACATATAGTTACACTGTTCAAAATTTTTTGTCACTAAAATACATAAAAACTCACATTTATTTAATAATAGTGTGACAACAAGTGTTAGGGTCATGTAACTACGTAATTATATGTCACTAAATGGAATGTAACAAGAAATTTTCAAAGTTAGTGTGACTAAATGATACACAGCAGTGACACTTAAAATAAGACTAGTTTATATTAAACGTTTTAGGTCACATTTTCATTTGTGTTATGTCACTAGAAGGTATGTAATAGTCACAACTTAGATTAACAATTGTGTGATAACTAACTACATATAGTCACACTGTTCAAAATTATTTGTCACTAAAATACATAAAACTCACATTTATTTAATAATAGTGTGACAACAAGTGTGTTAGGGTCATGTAACTACGTAAAATATGTCACTAAATGGAAATGTACAAGAAATTTTCAAAGTTAGTGTGACTAAATGATACACAGCAGTGACACTTAAAATAAGACTAGTTTATATTAAACGTTTTAGGTCACATTTTCATTTGTGTTATGTCACTAGAAGGTATGTAATAGTCACAACTTAGATTAACAATTGTGTGATAACTAACTACATATAGTCACCCTGTTCAAAATTATTTGTCACTAAAATACATAAAACTCACATTTATTTAATAATAGTGTGACAACAAGTGTGTTAGGGTCATGTAACTATTGATATATGTCACTAATGGAAATGTAACAAGAATTTTAAACTTAGTGTGATTAAAGGATACACAACAGTGACACTTAAAATAAGACTAGTTTTATATAAACGTTTTAGGTCACATTTTCATTTGTGTTTTGTCACTAGAGGTATGTAATAGTCACAACTTAGATTTCTATTTGTGATCAAATACCAACCAATAGTCACACTGAACATAGTGTAATGCGACCAATTTCAAGCAAAACGTCACATTGAAAAAAAAATCATGTGACCCAATTGTTGATATATGCCACTAACAAAAAAAACATGTGTCACTGAAAATGGTTTATATTGACATTATTTGATAAAATTGGAACAAAAATCACTGGTCTATAGTGACACCTCTAGTCTACGGTGACTAATTATTATATGCTACAGTGACGATTTTTTGTGTGTCACCGAACAACATCAACAATGGCCTCGACCTTTGGTGACATATTTAGCGAAAAAAAAAATCGTCACTACTACCTTCAGTGAGATTTTTGTGTGTCACCGAAGCCCTATTTGTACTAGTGCACTGAATTGTATTATCTGAAACTGAACCTTTAAGTCAGGCCAGATAGTCACCTTCAACTCTGCAGGTATCTTTCTCCAGCTTTTGTAGTTCTTAGGAAATTTGTCAACGAGGGTGCCAACCAGTGAAGCAAAGGTTGCCTGATTGGCACCTACAGGTTTGTACGTGTCATGCGTACCTTTCTTAAATTCAATTATGAGCAAATTTCCTTGAGGATTTTTTTGCGCATACCCTGAAGTGTAGTCTTCCCACGCTTGCCTTGTCCTGCAATTCAATGAAACATAAAAACACAAGTAGGTTCATTTTAAAATATAATAGTATAAAAGAGGATTACCTCTCCCGCTACCACTGCCGCTACCGGAGTCATCACTGACCTCGCACTGTCGTGGCGGCTGTCACGATCAATCATCATCGGGAGGACCACCACCAGGTGGACCACGACCATAGGTATCCCCACGTGACCTCGTGCCACGTCTTCCATCTGTAAAAAGTATTATACAAGTATACAAATATACCACAAATAGCATTAATATTTACTTACAATATTTTGACATAATTAGCTAAACACACACAATTGTCCTAGCTAAACACACACTTGGAAAAACAAATTCAATAAACATAATACCTGATTCGGTTAAAATTGAAAATTAAAATCAATCGGATTCATCGGTGTGATAAGAATCTAATCCATAATCATTATTAGATTCGTCTAAATCATCATCTGAATCATCTGAATCATCAGAAACATCAATTGCGTTATCTGCATCGTTGTATTCACCATCTTCTGTATCTTCGTATGCCTCGTCCTCTACATCGACATGTTCAAGGGAAACATCGATTTCTGTTGTTTCATCTCTACTCAACCATCATAAGTCAGATGTCTAAGTCAGCCGACAATAAAAGGTCAGATGAAGTGTTTCCATGTATTAAATCTGCTTCGATATTTTCCATGATAATATCTCGTTCCCAAATCTTCCGATGATTCACCTCTTGGACGACCTTCCAATGTCTGTTTGATTGAACTCTTTGACCGGCTTTAGACGGTTCGTCAAGATAAAAGACTTGATTAGCTTGGGTTGCAAGAATGTATTGGTCATTTTTAAACCATTCAGTTTGAGTAGAAATGTTGGTTATGTTTTTTTAATGACACAGTTTTGTAGTTATTAGTTTTAAACCATTTACATCGAAACAACACAACCTTGCAATGATCTAGATAACCTAGCTCAAGAATCTCTTCCAACTAACCGTAATACTTTGTTCCGTCCTGCCCATTGTCAAGACGCCGCTGTTTTGAGTTGTACGGCGTAAGTCTCGGCTATGAACCACAAACCTCACACCGTTAACTATACAAGCGGTGTAAGAGTTTGCATGTCGTGGTCCATTTGCCAAAGCAAATAACTGAGGACTAACACTAGATTCATTATTTACTCGCCGACGGTTGGTCTATATGAAATAAGAGAAATTAGAGTGATTATGATATTATTAGTTTGTATAATCGGTTTTACATACAAATAACTTTACCTTCTGTTTAAACCAGTTAGGAAAATTTGCTTCCAAGTCAGTCCCATGCGGCATTTGAGTAATAAATTCACTAGAAATAATGTTACTTGCGTTAATAATAATAATCTAAAAGATAACTTATGAAAAAAAAAAAACTTAAATAAAAAGTACTTACTCCTTGTATTCTTCGATCTCAGAGCTGTTGTTAAGGACAAACCAATTTAGTTTTGCCCAAAGCACACCATCCATTTTTTATCACCCCTTTGCTGATAGGGTGCATAGCGATTGGAAGACATAAACTCACGTGTGGGAATTGGGCGTCTTCGTTTCTGTCCGACGATTAAATCTCGTTGGTACACCATCAAATACCTTGAACAGAATTAATCTTCATCCAACTCCTCCGCTACATACCCCTCGCAATGGAACCTCGGGCCTAGCCTTTTTCTAACGTAATTTTTCAGCTTTTTCATGTATCTTTCAAGTGGATACATCTACCTCATATAAACTAGCCCACCTTGAATGGCCTCCTCAGGTAAATGCATTACCAAATGAATCATTATGTCAAAAAATGACGGCGGAAATATTTGCTCGAAAGAACACAATTTTAATCAACTTCTCCACAGCATCTTGCATGTCAGATGACATCAAGTTCCGAGCACAAGTTGTTTAAAGAATAACACGTCTCAGTTATTGGTGTTGAGATGTTTTTGTCCAAGTACGTTTGATCACCAATCGGAAGCAACCGTTGCATCATTAAATGATGATCATGTGACTTCATCCCCGTTATTAGGGTATCATTATCGGTTATCTTATGTTTAAAGTTCGAGCCAAAGCCATCGGGTAGTTTTACTCTCTTAATGAACTGACAAAAAAGACTTCTTTCCGCATTTGAGAAAGAGAACTTGGGATGAGGTTTTGAGAGCTTACCGCGACCGTTATCTATAAGCCACAAGTCACGTCGAATGTTCTATTGTTCTAACACCATTCTTGCCTTATCAGTGTCTTTGGATTTTTCCTTGTTCATCATCACGTATTTACAAACTCTCGCATACATTTTTTTCGATATGCATGACATCCAAATTATGTTTTAGTTGAATTGAAGACCAATATTCAAGCTCGAAGAAAATAGAACGCTTGATCCAATTTAATTCAACATTGGTATCACGTTTTCTCCTCTTACCACCAAACTGAACATGCTTCCCAGAAATACGGGGCGGCAAATTATTAAGTTGTTGCAAGATCTGATCATTAGTTTTCCAATTAGGAGGACGTCTAGTCTCGTTCTTACCATTGAATGACTTGTCTTTCCTCCATTTGATCTGTGGGTACCATCTCCTATGCCCAACATAAATTTTTCCTAATACAACAGATGGAGTGTCTTCCTTACATGTTGGCATGCAAAGTGTGACATCCGTCACCAAAGGTCCGTCTATCGACGTAATCTGTTAATTTTGTTGTCGGTCATCCCTCGCCTTATAACCCATCTATGTGGATATTATGCTGTTTATTTGCTTAGTTAACCTTATGCGTGTACCAATGTTGTTTAAATTATCATCATCTTAAAACATTAACTGAAATTTTCCCCGTTAACACTAAACGCATCATTATTATAAAAACTATTATCACGTGTAAAACCATTTTAAATTATAAATATCATTAACAACATTTTATCATTAATAAAAACAAGACTAATAAATAACGTTTTCAACCGAAACAAAATTTAGGAACTCGGGGCAAAGTACAGGGACTAAAAGTGACATTTTGGCAAACCTGGGATGGGTATAAAAACCCCATTCCCAGCCATTTTCACCATCTCCTTCTTCATTTCTTCATCTTTCTCCTCTTCACTTCTTCACCATTCTAGCACCAAAACTGCTCGTTTTCTCGCGTTTTCACCGTCAAATCTTGAGTGTCATCGTGTAGCTCGTTCTAGCAGGTAGATAACCTCACTTACCTCGTTTTTAGCTCGATTTAGCTGCTGCGTTTCTAGGGTTTCGGTGTTCGGGTCATCCGAGCACATGAGGTTGTGTGGGCTTGTGTGTTGTGTTCCAGAGTGTGATTCACGTCTAGACATGTTAGGATATGAGTTCTGGAAGTTTTGGTGGTGTAAAACTCGTGTTCGGGCCGCCGAAGGCCGCCCTGCACTTCCTGCAGTCGCGACCTGCTGCACAGGCGACTGGGCCTTCCGGCCGACTGAGCCATGCGACTGGGGTGAGTCGTGCGACTGGGTAGGGCGTATGAGTGTCACGCGACTGAGCCGTGCGATTGGGCAAATCGTGCGACTAAGTCAGGCGTATGGGTGTGTGCGAATGATGTCTATGCGAGTGACTGTCGTGTGATTGAGTCAATGCGGATGAAAATGGATGCGATTGTGTGTGAGTCGTACGACTGAAAGCCAATCGCACGAATGAATGTTCAATCGCACGAATGAAGCTGATTCGTACGAATGAAGGTTTAATCGTGTGTATGGAGGTTGGCCGTATGACTGAGTCTTGCATGGTACGACTGAGTGCTTAGTCGCACGAAAGGTTTCAATAGTACGAAAGTAGCTAATTCGTACGACTGAAAGTCCACTCGTGCGAATGGAGTGTTAGTCGTGCGTCCGGTCCTATTGTATGACTAATGATGTGTATGTGCGTATGGATCCCCTCTTCGGAGATCTCACGACGATAATGTAATATTAATAAAGTGTCATAGCTTGACCACAAAGATTTAAGTCAACGCTATCACAGGCACATACTATTTAAAATAATCCAGTCTAAGATGTGTGTGACTGCTTGTGTGTGTACTACCCACGACCGAACCAAACTGCCCGAGCCTATTGATATCATCTTATGCTTTATGATCATTATTAATGCTTGTCAGTAACTGTCAATAGGTGTTTGATGGTTCATAGCATCTAACCCTTAGGATACTTCATCATTGTGCTTATCATCTATTCAGTGAGTTTCGTGGCCCCTTTTTTACTCTTGTAAAACCTTTCAAACATTTTACTTGGGGGAAAAGAATGCTCACCCACTTAACTTGATTTCAGGCACCTTCCCTAGTGGAAGTTGGCTACTACTTCTATGAGAATCTTAACTTGTTCATCTTGTGATTGCTGCTATGTGAACTTGAACTATGTGCTAGGTTACCCCTATGTATGACTTAGTGGTAACACCCTTCTATGCACTACTACTTGTGTTATGTGCTGATTGATGCTATATGTGGATGCCATTGACCTTGGATGCTCTCGGCTGTGTGGTTCTTCTGTGTGGTCTTCTGTGTGGTTCTTGTGGTTCTTCTGTGGGTTCTTCTAAGCCGATCATCCACTACAACCATTAATCCCGGTAATTGGGACCTAAGGATTGGTTTGGTTGTAACCTAAACGTATGCGCTGTGTGGATCTTGCTACGTCACCTTAAACTTATTATGCTATGGAAGACCCTTTATATATAACCATTAATCCCTGTAATAGGACCTAAGGATTGGTTTGGTTGTAAACTATACGTATGCGCTGTGTGGATCTTGCTACGTCTTAGTAAACTATTTACTTTTTGGAAATGCTATCTTTACAGCCATTAATTCCCCGGTGGAACCGAAGAATAGGCTTGGCTGTAGCTATTTATAACTAGTAAACCGCCTATACATAAGTGTAGTCGCGGTAAGCTTATTGAACTTGCTGTTTTCATCATTAACATCTTCTACTACTTAAAACCTGCGAAGCTCACCAACAATTATGTTGACCTTTTTGACATTTCTTTTCAGGTGAACAAGGTAATTGAAGATCTAGGAGTGTTGCCTTTTAGAGGAGACCCTAGGATGCATTTTGTGATTAATACTTTTGTAAAGCTTGAACATGGTCTTTTGTATACTTGTTCCCGAGTTGTGGGAATATCATTACAAGTTATTATCAATGTTTATGTGATTTTCTTATGTTTATGCTTATGACTGTGCTGTCGTGAACATTGATTATACACGACACAAGTCTCAATTGTGTTCGGGTGTCGTCATGACACGCATGTCATCATACTATTATTATTGCTACTCTATTGCACACCATGTGTTATATGATATCCCGTCTAGCTCACATTCCCCGTGTTTCCGCTATCAGCGGGGTGTGACAGACTGGTATCAGAGCCATTGGTTATAGAGAATTAGGCAACTACACTTGACCTAGACTATAACCTAGGAACCTTCATGTAGATTTGCATGCTTAAGCTTATGTGCATTTTATATCTCGTGTATGTGTTCCTCTTTACATGTTCGATTATCCTACTGTCATGTGATCTTCACCTTGTGTTTGAGCCCTTGTGCTCGTCCCTTATGAGGTGCTTTCTATTGGATCTTCCCTTCCTTCTGCGCGCCAAGTTATCATAACCAAATTCGGGTATTGAGACCCGAAAAGATCGTCACAGATCATACATTGCGCTTGACCTCAGATACTAAGACCGACCCGAGGAGGCTGTCTGAGTCCTTTCAAGGACGCGAGATAGACAACCTCCCCAGACTATACGTGATTATATGTTTGGGCTCAGTTGACTTGATGGATTATTATGGATATGATGTGAAGGAGGTCGGATGTCATGTAACCGGATTAGGCATCATTCTCGGTACATCGTGGGTGTGGTGGAACGCTGCGGGAACCCTATATATACATCACCGGTATACCGAGAATATGCTTAAAATAGGCTGCATGGTGATCTTGACTGACCGAACATGAAACGTTGGGACTTGATAAGTGGAGTACTTGTGTATCTTAAGGTAACTAAAGTTTATTGTCCTCTTGTATGAATAGAACATGCTGCCTTGAAGATCTACCCGCAGCAATAGTAGCGGAAGTGAAGCCCCGAGGGGCAGAGGCAGAGCAGGGGCAGACCTCCAGTAGCACGAAGGCCCTTTGGCAATAACCAAGGGGCAGGAAACCCTGATATGGCAGCCTTAATTGCTCAACAATTGACTGCCCTGATTCCAACTATTGTAGCTCAGTGAGCGACGCTTTGCAACAGCAAAACCACCCCACGGGGATGGGTAATGAAACGAGGACACTGGGAACCCGACTGGGACGAAAGCAATCAGGAGACTAGAAATGGTGGTACCGCAGGTAATGAAACTGGGCGCTAACGCCAAACGGGGCTGTTCTTACAAGGAGTTTGTGGCCTGTAAGCCCCGGATTTTCGACGGTAAAGGTGGGGCGATAGCCCTGATTAGATGGCTCGAGAAAATGGAGGTTGTGATCGACATCAGCGATGCCTCGACAGCCAGCGCATCAAGTATGTCACGCTCACTGCAGGGTCGAGCACTAACCTAGTGGAACACCCAGGTTCAAGCTAAGGGAAGGAATCTGCGATGCAGATGACCTGGGATGAATTCAAAGCTTTGATTACCAAGGAATACCCCTCTCAACGAGATGCAGAAGCTTGAGCATGAGTTCTGGAATCATGCTATGGTGGGGGCAGGGCACGCAGCTTATACTGACCGATTCCATGAGCTGGCTAGACTAGTTCCACACCTAGTCACTCCGGAATCTAAGAGGATAGAAAGGTACATTGGGGACTCGCGCCTCAAATCCGGGCAATGGTAACTGCAGCTGCTCCTCCAACAATCCAGAGCTATTCTAAAAGCGGGCGCTCTCACTAACAAGATGATAAGAACAGGAGTATTGGGTAGGGGAGCGGAGAAAAAGAAGAGACTGGGGAAACAAGTCGGTCTGGTACTGGAAGGTCTGATAAGAGGGCCAAAATGACCAGAAACTTTGTGGTCGTGACTCAAGGAAGAAGGAATATGCGGGCCGCACCCGAAATGTGACAGGTGTAATTTTCATCATCCTCCAACAACGCCGTGCCGGTGGTGTTGAACTGCAGACGCCCGGGCATCAAGCAAGAGATTGTAGAGTAGCGCCAAACCTGGTGGCACCCATCAACGTGGTTAACCCCTCCGGGAATGCCAGGCTTGTTACGAGTGTGGAGGCCTCGACCACTTCAGAAATATGTGCCCCCGACTGAACAGGGCACCGGGTCAGCAGGGAAACAATCAGCAGCAATAATGGCATAGCAGGTGCGCAAGGCCAAGGAAACCAAGGAAATGTTGCACGGGGTCGTGCCTTCGTCATTGGAGCTAATGATGCCCGTCAAGATCCGAACGTGTCACGGGATGCACTTACTCAATAACCACTTCGCATCTGTACTGTTTGATACTGGGGCAGACAATAGTTTTATATCATCTGAGTTTGTGCAAATGCTTGATTTGAGTGCCAGTAGACTAGAAACTAGTTACTCTGTAAAATGGCAAATGGTAGGGTTGAACAGGCAGAGAAATTATTAAAACTGCACCCTAATATGGAAGACCAGGTCTTCAGCATAGATTTGATACCTTTTGAGTTGGGGAGCTTTGACGTATAGTGGGGATGGATTGGTTGTCGAAGCATGGAGCCGTGATTGTTTGCCGAGATAAAGTAGTACGGATCCCATGACAGACGGAAAGTACTCAGAATACAAGGAGAGCGACCGGGAAGAAACTTGAAGCTTCACCTGCATGAAAGCACGCCAAGGTCTACGTAAGCAGTGTTACACTTTTCTGGCTCACGTGGTAGAAAGAAGGAAGAAGGACAAAATTGGCAGACATTCCGATTGTACGGGATTACCGGAAGTGTTCCCTGATGATTTGTCTGGATTGCCTCCTTCACGACAGGTGGAATTCCGTATAGAGCTAGTTCCTGGAGCTACACCGATAGCTAAGACACCGTATCGGTTAGCGCCCTCAGAGATGCAAGAGTTGTCAAGCCAACTACAGGAACTACTGGAGAAAGGTTTCATTCAACCGAGTCATTCACCGTGGGGAGCACTGGTGTTATTTGTCAGAAGAAGATGGGTCGTTCCGTATGTGTATCGACTACAGGGAATTGAACAAATTGACCATGAAGAATCGGTATCCTCTTCCTAGAATCGATGACCTGTTGATCAGTTGCAAGGAGCCTCGTATTTCTCAAAGATCCGATCTCCGATCTGGATATCACCAACTAAGGGTATTCGAGGACGATATTCCAAAAACCAGACAAACTCGTTACGGGCACTATGATTTCTTGGTCATGCCATTCGGATTTACCAACGCACCAGCTGTCTTTATGGATCTAATGAATCGGGGTGCAAGCCTTATTTGGATAATTCATGATTGTATTCATAGACGACATACTCATCTACTCCCGTTCGAAGGAGGATCACGAAACACCTCCGAGCATTCTAAGCTGTTGAAAGAAGAGAACTTTTCGCCAAGTTCTCGAAGTGTGAATTCTGGCTTCGAGAAGTGAAGTTTTTAGGTCATGTGGTTAACGAAGATGGAATTCATGTGGACCCTGGTAAGATTGAAGCTGTGAAGAAATGGGATACACCACAGACACCTTCAGAGATACGGCAATTCTTAGGATTGGCCGGATACTATCGTCGCTTCATTGCGAATTTCTCAAAGATTGCCCAACCGTTAACTTTGTTGACTCAGAAAGACAAGAGTTCGATGGTGGAAAGCACAGGAACAGGCGTTCCAAACATTGAAGGAGAAGTTGTGCCACGCACCGATATTGTCCCTCCCAGACGGAACCGACGATTTTGTAGTGTACTGTGATGCTTCACATCAAGGTTGGGTGTACTAATGCGAAAGATAAGGTAATTGCTTACGCTTCACGACAACCAAAGTGCATGAAAAGAACTACACAACTCACGATTTGGAGTTGGGTGCCGTAGTGTTTGCACGCAGATATGGAGGCATTATCTATATGGAACCAAATGCATCATCTACACAGACCATAAGAGCCTTCAACCACATCATGAATCAGAAAGAACTTAACATGTGACAGCGCGCTGGTAGAGCTACTTAGCCTACGATTGTGAATCCGGTATCATCCGGAAAGCTAACGTGGTGGCTGATGCTTTAAGCCGCAAGGACGCGTGAAACCATTACGTGCTCGAGCGCTAGGTTTGACTATTCAAACTAACCTAAAGGCTTAGATTCAAATTGCACAAAACGAGGCATTGAAAGAAAAAACCTTACGGGGAAGAATTCGAGGGTTAGAAAAAACATGACTCGCAAGGACGACGACGTACATTACTTCGTGGATCGTATATGGGTCCCCAGATGGGGATGTATGTACACTAGTCTTGGATGAAGCACACAGGACTCGATACTCTGTTCATCCTGGTGCAGACAAGATGTATCACGATCTGAAAGAGCTGTACTGGTGGCCAGGCATGAAGAAAGATATTGCTATATATGTGAGCAAATGCTTGACTTGTTTCAAAGGTCAAGGCTGAACACCAGAAACCATCAGGATTATTGCAACAACCTGAAATTCCCGAGTGGAAATGGGAGAACATCACTATGGATTTTTACTAAACTCCCGAGAACGCCAAGTGGCACGACTCGATATGGGTCGTGGTGGATCGAATGACGAAATCCGCTCACTTCTTGCCTATCCGAGAAGACTATAAGATGGATAAGCTAGCAAGGGTGTACATCAAAGAGGTCGTGACACGGCACGGGGTGCCGGTGTCAATCATATCCGACCGAGAAAGTCGATTTACTCACGATTTTGGCAGGCGTTACAGAAAGCGATGGGCACTCGATTAGACATGAGTACAGCCTATCACCCCAACAAACGGCCAAAGTGAACGAACTACAGACGCTTGAGGACATGCTGAGGGCGTGCGTTATTGATTTTGGTGGCAGTTGGGATACTCATCTACCACTGATCGAGTTTCCTACAATAACAGTTACCATACAGTATTGGTTGTGCACCGTTCGAAGCATTGTATGGACGGAAATGTAGACGCCTGTATTTGGACCGAGGTTGGTGAAAGCCAGCTAATGGGTCCCGAATCATTCAAGAAACCGATAAGATCTTCCAAATCAAAGACAGACTTAAAGCTGCTAGAGACCGCCAAAAGAGCTATGCCGACAACCGTCGGAAGCCGTTAGAGTTTAACGTTGGGGATCGAGTGTTGCTTAAGGTCTCTCCGTGGAAAGGGGTCGTACGGTTTGGAAAGAAACGGAAGTTGTCCCCGAGATATGTTGGACCATTCGAGATCACGAAAAGAATCGGTCCGGTGGCGTACCGATTACGGTTGCCACAAGAGCTTAACAGTGTACATGATACCTTCCATGTATCGACCTCAAAAAGTGTTTAGCTGAATCGCTTCACGTACCTACGTACCTATTGAGATATCAAGATTGAAAGCCTCCATTTCGTGGAGGAACCTATTGAGGTCATGGACTGAAAGGTCAAAATTGAGGCGCAGCAAGATACCTATCGTTCGTATAAGATGGAATTCCAAACGAGGGCCAGAGTTTACATGGAACGTGAAGATCAGATGAGACTCAAATATCCACACCTGTTTGGGATGACACCCTTAACCTAGCACCAGTTGAATTTCGGACGAAATTCCCTCACTGGGGATACTGTGACATCCGTCACCAAAAGTCCGTCTATCGACGTAATCTGTTAATTTTTTTGTCTGTCATCCCTCGCCTTATAACCCATCTATATGGATATTATGCCTGTTTATTTGCTTAGTTAACCTTATGCGTGTACCAATGTTGTTTAAATTATCATCTCTTAAACATTAACTAAATTTTGCCCCGTTAACACTAAACGCACCCATTTTATAAAATTATATTATCGTGTAAAACCATAATTTAAATTTAAATATAAATATCATATCATTAACACATTTTATCATTAATAAAAACAAGACTAATAAATAACGTTTTCAACCGAAACAAAATTTAGGAACTCAGGGCAAAGTACAGGGACTAAAAGTGACATTTTGGCAAACCTGGGATGGGTATAAAAACCCCATTCCCAGCCATTTTCACCATCTCCTTCTTCATTTCTTCATCTTTCTCCTCTTCCCTTCTTCACCATTCTAGCACCAAAACCGCTCGTTTTCCCGCGTTTTCACCTTCAAATCTTGAGTGTCATCGTGTATACTCGTTTCTAGAAGGTAGATAACCTCGCTTTCCTCGTTTTTAGCTCGATTCAGCTGCTGCGTTTTCTAGGGTTTCGGGTGCTCGGGTTCATCCGAGCACATGAGGTTGTGTGGGCTTGTGTGTTGTGTTCCAGAGTGTGATTCACGTCTAGACATGTTAGGATATGAGTTCTGGAAGTTTTGGTGGTGTAAAACTCGTGTTCGGGCTGCCGAAGGCCGCCCTGCACCTTCCTGCAGTCGCGACCTGCTGCACAGGGCGACTGGGCCTTCCGGCCGACTGAGCCGTGCGACTGGGGTGAGTCGTGCGACTGGGTAGGCGTATGAGTGTGTCACGCGACTGAGCCGTGCGATCAGACAAATCGTGCGACTAAGTCAGGCGTATGGGTGTGTGCGAATGAGTCTATGCGAGTGACTGTGCGTGCGATTGAGTCAATGGGGATGAAATGGAGTGCGATTGTGTGTGAGTCGTACGACTGAAAGGCCAATCGCACGAATGATGTTCAATCGCACGAATGAAGCTAATTCGTACGAATGAAGGTTCAATCGTGTGTATGGAGGTTGGGTCATATGACTGAGTCTTGCATGGTACGACTGAGTGCTTAGTTGCACGAATGAAGGTTCAATCATACGAAAGTAGCTAATTCGTACGATGAAAGTCCACTCGTGCGAATGGAGTGTCAGTCGTGCGTCCGGTCCTATTGTATGACTAATGATGTGTATGTGCGTATGGATCCCCTCTTCGGAGATCTCACGACGATAATGTAATATTAATAAAGTGTCATAGCTTGACCACAAAGATTAAAGTCAACGCTATCAATAGGCACATACTATTTAAATAATCCAGTCTAAGATGTGTGTGACTGCTTGTGTGTGTACTACCCACGACCGACCGAAACTGCCCGAGCCTATTGATATCATCTTATGCTTTATGATCATTATTAATGCTTGTCAGTAACTGTCAATAGGTGTTTGACGGTTCATAGCATCTAACCCTTGGGATACTTCATCGTTGTGCTTATCATCTATTCAGTGAGTTTCGTGGCCCTTTTTTACTCTTGTAAAACCTTTTCAAACATTTTAACTTGGGGAAAAGAATGCTCACCCACTTAACTTGATTTCAGGCACCTTCCCTAGTGGAAGTTGGCTACTACTTCTATGAGAATCTTAACCTATTCATCTTGTGATTGCTGCTATGTGAACTTGAACTATGTGCTAGGTTACCCCTATGTATGACTTAGTGGTAACACCCTTCTATGCACTACTACTTGTTGTTATGTGCTGATTGATGCTATATGTGGATGCCATTGACCTTGGATGCTCTTGGCTGTGTGGTTCTTCTGTGTGGTTCTTCTGTGTGGTTCTTCTGTGTGGTTCTTCTGTGTGGTTCTTCTAAGCCGATCATCCACTACAACCATTAATCCCGGTAATTGGGACCTAAGGATTGGTTTGGTTGTAACCTAAACGAATGCGCTGTGTGGATCTTGCTAAGTCACCTTAAACTTATTATGCTATGGAAGACCCTTTTATATATAACCATTAATCCCTGTAATGGGACCTAAGGATTGGTTGGTTATAAACTATACGTTTGTGCTGTGTGGATCTTGCTACGTCTTAGTAAACTATTTACTTTTTGGAAATGCTATCTTTACAGCCATTAATCCCGGGTGGAACCGAAGAATAGGCTTGGCTGTAGCTATTTATAACTAGTAAAACCGCCTATACATAAGTGTAGTCGCGGTAACGCTTATTGAACTTACTGTTTTCATCATTAATATCTTCTATTACTTAAAACCTGCGAAGCTCACCAACAATTATGTTGACCTTTTTGAGCATTTCTTTTCAGGTGAACAAGGTAATTGAAGATCTAGGAGTGCTGCCTTTTAGAGGAGACCCTAGGATGCATTTTGTGATTAATACTTTTGTAAAGCTTGAACATGGTCTTTTGTATACTTGTTCCGAGTTGTGGAAATATTACATTACAAGTTATTATCAATGTTTATGTGATTTTCTTATGTTTATGCTTATGACTGTGCTGTCGTGAACATTGATTATACACGACACAAGTCTCCAGTTGTGTTCGGGTGTCGTCATGACACGCATGTCATCATACTATTATTATTGCTACTCTATTGCACACCATGTGTTATGACGATCCCGTCTAGCTCACATTCCCCGTTTCCGCTATCAGCGGGGGTGTGACAGACTGGTATCAGAGCCATTGGTTATAGAGAAATAGGCACTACACTTGACCTAGACTATAACCTAGGAACCTTCATGTAGATTTGCATGCTTAAGCTTGTGTGCGTTTATATATCTCGTGTATGTGTTCCTCTTTACATGTTCGATTATCCTACTATCATGTGATCTTCACCTTGTGTTTGAGCCCTTGTGCTCGTCCCTTATGAGGTGCTTTCTATTGGATCTTCCGTTCCTTCTGCGCGCCAAGTTATCATAACCAAATTCGGTATTGAGACCCGAAAAGATCGTCACAGATCATACATTGCGCTTGACCTCAGATACTGAGACCGACCCGAGGAGGCTATGTCTGAGTCCTTTCAAGGACGCGCGATAGACAACCTTCGCCAGACTATACGTGATTATATGTTTGGGCTCAGTTGACTTGATGGATTATTATGGATATGATGTGAAGGAAGGTCGGATGTCATGTAACCGGATTAGGCATCATTCTCGGTACATCGTGGGTGTGGTGGGAACGCTGCGGGGAACCCTATGTATAAACATCACCGGTATACCGAGAATATGCTTAAAATGGGCTGCATGGTGATCTTGACTGACCGGAACATGAAACGTTGGGACTTGATAAGTGGAGTACATGTGTATCTTAAGGTAACTAAAGTTATTGTTGCCTCTTGTATGAATAGAACATGCCGCCTCGAAGATCTACCCGCAGCAATAGTAGCGGAAGTGAAGCCCCGAGGGGCAGGGGCAGAGGCAGAGGCAGGGGCAGACCTCCAGTAGCAAACGAAGGCCCTTCTGGCAATAACCAAGGGGCTGGAAACCCTGATATGGCAGCCTTAATTGCTCAACAATTGACTGCCCTGATTCCAACTATTGTAGCTCAGGTGAGCGACGCTTTGCAACAGCAAAACCACCCCCACGGGGATGGTGGTAATGAAAACGAGGACACTGGGAACCCCATTGGGAGTGAAAGCAATCAGGAGACTGGAAATGGTGGTACCGTAGGTAATGAAACTGGGGCTGCTAACGCCAAACGGGGTTGTTCTTACAAGGAGTTTGTGGCCTGTAAGCCCCGGGATTTCGACGGTAAAGGTGGGGCGATAGCCCTGATTAGATGGCTCGAGAAAATGGAGGCTGTGATCGACATCAGCGAATGCCTCGACAGCCAGCGCATCAAGTATGTCACGTGCTCACTGCAGGGCCGAGCACTAACCTGGTGGAACACCCAGGTTCAAGCTAGGGGAAGGGAATCTGCGATGCAGATGACCTGGGATGAATTCGAAGCTTTGATTACTGAGGAATACTGCCCTCTCAACGAGATGTAGAAGCTTGAGCATGAGTTCTGGAATCATGCTATGGTGGGGGCAGGGCACGCAGCTTATACTGACCGATTCCACGAGCTGGCTAGACTAGTTCCACACCTAGTCACTCCGAAATCTAAGAGGATAGAAAGGTACATTTGGGGACTCGCGCCTCAAATCCGGGCAATGGTAACTGTAGCTGCTCCTCCAACAATCCAGAGCGCTATTCTGAAAGCGGGCGCTCTCACTGACAAGATGATAAGAACAGGAGTATTGGGTAGGGGAGCGGAGAAAAGGAAAGAGACTGGGGAAACAAGTCGGTCTAGTACTGGAAGGTCTGATAAGAGGGCCAAAACGACCAGAAACTTTGTGGCCGTGACTCAAGGGAAGAAGGAATATGCTGGGCCGCACCCGAAATATGACAGGTGTGTAATCTTCATCATCCTCCAGCAACGCCGTGCCGAGTGTGTTTGAACTGCAGATGCCCGGGGCATCAAGCAAGAGACTGTAGAGTAGCGCCAAACCTGGTGGCACCCATCAACGCGGTTAACCCCGCCGGGAATGCCAGGGCTTGTTACGAGTGTGGAGGCCTCGACCACTTCTGAAATATGTGCCCCCGACTGACAGGGCACCGGGTCAGTAGGGAAACGATCAACAGCAGATAATGGCCATATCAGGTGCGCAAGGCCAAGGAAACCAAGGAAATGCTGCACGGGGTCGTGCCTTCGTCATTGGAGCTAATGATGCCCGTCAAGATCCGAACGTTGTCACGGGTACGCACTTACTCAATAACCACTTCGCATCTGTACTGTTTGATACTGGGGCAGACAATAGTTTTATATCATCTGAGTTTGTGCAAATGCTTGATTTGAGTGCCAGTAGACTAGAAACTAGTTACTCTGTAGAAATGGCAAATGGTAGGGTTGAACAGGCAGAGGAAATTATTAAGAACTGCACCCTAATATTGGAAGACCAGGTCTTCAGCATAGATTTGATACCTTTTGAGTTGGGGAGCTTTGACGTAATAGTGGGGATGGATTGGTTGTCGAAGCATGGAGCAGAGATTGTTTGCCGAGATAAACTAGTGCGGATTCCCATGACAGATGGGAAAGTACTCAGAATACAAGGGAGTGACCGGGAAGAAACTTGAAGCTTATCACCTTCATGAAAGCACGTCAAGGTCTACGTAAGCAGTGTTACACTTTTCTGGCTCACGTGGTAGAAAAGAAGGAAGAAGGGACAAAATTGGCAGACATACCGATTGTACGTGATTACCCGGAAGTGTTCCCTGATGATTTGTCTGGATTGCCTCCTCCACGACAGGTGGAATTCCGTATAGAGCTAGTTCCTGGAGCTACACCGATAGCTAAGACACCGTATCGGTTAGCGCCCTCAGAGATGCAAGAGTTGTCAAGCCAACTACAGGAACTACTGGAGAAAGGTTTCATTCGACCGAGTCATTCACCGTGGGGAGCACCGGTGTTATTTGTCAAGAAGAAGGATGGGTCATTCCGTATGTGTATCGACTACAGGGAATTGAACAAATTGACCGTGAAGAATCGGTATCCTCTTCCTAGAATCGATGACCTGTTTGATCAGTTGCAAGGAGCCTTGTATTTCTCTAAGATCGATCTCCGATCTGGATATCACCAACTAAGGGTATTCGAGGACGATATTCCAAAAACAGCATTCAGAACTCGTTACGGGCACTATGAGTTCTTGGTCATGCCATTCGGATTGACCAACGCACCAGCTGTCTTTATGGATCTAATGAATCGGGTGTGCAAGCCTTATTTGGATAAGTTCGTGATTGTATTCATAGACGACATACTCATCTACTCCCGTTCGAAGGAGGATCACGAAAAACACCTCCGAGCAATTCTAGAGCTGTTGAAAGAAGAGAACTTTTCGCCAAGTTCTCGAAGTGTGAATTCTGGCTTCGAGAAGTGACGTTTTTGGGTCATGTGGTTAACGAAGATGGAATTCATGTGGACCCTGGTAAGATTGAAGCTGTGAAGAAATGGGATACACCACAGACACCTTCAGAGATACGGCAATTCTTAGGATTGGTCGGATACTATCGTCGCTTCATTGCGAATTTCTCAAAGATTGCCCAACCGTTAACTTTGTTGACTCAGAAAGACAAGAAGTTCGATTGGGGGAAAGCACAGGAACAGGCGTTCCAAACATTGAAGGAGAAGTTGTGCCACGCACCGATATTGTCCCTCCCAGACGGAACCGACGATTTTGTAGTGTACTGTGATGCTTCACATCAAGGGTTGGGCTGTGTACTAATGCGGAAAGATAAGGTAATTGCTTACGCTTTGCGACAACTCAAAGTGCATGAAAAGAACTACACAACTCACGATTTGGAGTAGGGTGGCGTAGTGTTTGCACTCAAGATATGGAGGCACTATCTATATGGAACCAAATGCATCATCTACACAGACCATAAGAGCCTTCAACACATCATGAATCAGAAAGAACTTAACATGCGACAGCGGCGCTGGGTAGAGCTACTTAGCGACTACGATTGTGAAATCCGGTATCATCCGGGAAAGCTGACGTGGTGGCTGATACTTTAAGCCGCAAGGAACGCGTGAAACCATTACGTGCTCGAGCGCTAGGTTTGACTATTCAAACTAACCTAAAGGCTCAGATTTAAATTGCACAAAACGAGGCATTGAAAGAAGAAAACCTTACGGGGGAAGAATTCCGAGGGTTAGACAAACAAATGACTCGCAAGGACGACGGCGTACATTACTTCATGGATCGTATATGGGTCCCCAGATGGGGGATGTATGTACACTAGTCTTTGATGAAGCACACAGGACTCGATACTCTGTTCATCCTGGTGCAGACAAGATGTATCACAATCTGAAAGAGCTGTACTGGTGGCCAGGCATGAAGAAAGATATTGCTATATATGTGAGCAAATGCTTGACTTGTTCAAAGGTCAAGGCTGAACACCAGAAACCATCAGGATTATTGCAACAACCTGAAATTCCCGAGTGGAAATGGGAGAACATCACTATGGATTTTATTACTAAACTCCCGAGAACGCCAAGTGGGCACGACTCGATATGGGTCGTGGTGGATCGAATGACGAAATCCTCTCACTTCTTGCCTATCCGAGAAGACTATAAGATGGATAAGTTAGCAAGGGTGTACATCAAGAGGTCGTGACACGGCACGGGGTGCTGGTGTCAATCATATCCGACTGAGACAGTCGATTTACTTCACGATTTTGGCAGGCGTTACAGAAAGCGATGGGCACTCGATTAGACATGAGTACAGCCTATCACCCCCAGACAGACGACCAAAGTGAACGAACGATACAGACGCTTGAGGACATGCTGAGGGCGTGCGTTATTGATTTTGGTGGCAGTTTGGATACTCATCTACCACTGATCGAGTTTTCCTACAATAACAGTTACCATACTAGTATTGGTTGTGCACTGTTCGAAGCATTGTATGGACGGAAATGTAGATCGCCTGTATGTTGGGCCGAGGTTGGTGAAAGCCAGCTAACGGTCCTGAAATCATTCAAGAAACCACCGATAAGATCTTCCAAATCAAAGACAGACTCAAAGCTGCTAGAGACCGCCAAAAGAGCTATGCCGACAACTGTCGAAAGGCGCTAGAGTTTAACGTTGGGGATCGAGTGTTGCTTAAGGTCTCTTCGTGGAAAGGGGTCGTACGGTTTGGAAAGAAAGGGAAGTTGGCCCCGAGATATGTTGGACCATTCGAGATCACAGAAAGAATCGGTCCGGTGGCGTACCGATTACGGTGGCCACAAGAGCTTAACAGTGTACATGATACCTTCCATGTATCGAACCTCAATAAGTGTTTAGCTGACGAATCGCTTCACGTACCTATTGAGGATATCAAGATTGATGAAAGCCTCCATTTCGTGGAGGAACCTATTGAGGTCATGGACCGAAAGGTCAAAAAGTTGAGGCGCAGCATGAAACCTATCGTTCGTATAAGATGGAATTCCAAACGAGCGCCAGAGTTTACATGGGAACGTGAAGATCAGATGAGACTCAAATATCCACACCTGTTCGAGGATGACACCCTTAGACCTAGCACCAGTTGAATTTCGGGACGAAATTCCCTCAACTGGGGGATACTGTGACATCCGTCACCAAAGGTCCGTCTATCGACGTAATCTGTTAATTTTGTTGTCGGTCATCCCTCGCCTTATAACCCATCTATGTGGATATTATGCCTGTTTATTTGCTTAGTTAACCTTATGCGTGTACCAATGTTGTTTAAATTATCATCATCTTAAAACATTAACTGAAATTTGCCCCGTTAACACTAAACGCACCATTTTTATAAAAACTATTATCACGTGTAAAACCATTTTTAAATTATAAATATCATTAACAACATTTTATCATTAATAAAACAAGACTAATAAATAACATTTTCAACTGAAACAAAATTTAGGAACTCGGGGCAAAGTACAGGGACTAAAAGTGAGATTTTGGCAAACCTGGGATGGGTATAAAAACCCCATTCCCAGCCATTTTCACCATCTCCTTCTTCATTTCTTCATCTTCTCCTCTTCACTTCTTCACCATTCTAGCACCAAAACCGCTCGTTTTCTCGCATTTTCACCGTCAAATCTTGAGTGTCATCGTGTATACTCGTTTCTAGCAGGTAGATAACCTCGCTTACCTCGTTTATTGCTCGATTTAGCTGCTGCGTTTTCTAGGGTTTCGGGTGCTCGGTTCATCCGAGCATGTAAGGCCCCGCTCACCGGGCACCTTACGGTTGGTTCTTCATCGCACGTATGACATACATTTAATACATGATCATAAAATACGCAGCGGAATTAATAAAACATGCATTCTCATTTCATCATAAAAGCTTTTACATCATTGTCTTGATTACAAAATACAAGCTTTTCTTTACATTGCTTAACTATACTATGATTGCTGCTGATGCATATTCCACAGCAATCATAGGGTCATACAGCGACCTCTACCAAATAAAATAATAAAAAGAAAATATATTCTTCTTCATATAGAAGATATTATGTTCAAAAATATATTTTCTTTCATAAGCAAGATTTCTTAAATAATCATGTTTATCAGGATTATCAAGAAATCTTGCACTTGCATGCAACATGATGTGTTGCGCGCATTACGGGCCCACAACACATGATGTGGCTGCATAATCAAAAAGTAAATGCCATCCCAAAAGAGCTGAGTAGTCGCCTCGTGCCATCCTCAGAAACTCTACCTGCCAACTGGAAAACACATAAATAGTCAGCGTTGCTGAGTGAGTTCTAGTTTTATAATAAAACATACTTTCATTCTTCATAACTGTTCTTACATACATGTGCTCATACATCATATGTACACGTAGATAATATTAATATTATCTCATCATTCATTACTTACTTTCATTCGTGTACACTTCATCATTTTCGTTTACTTTCATACATACATACTTTTCATACTTTCGTACGTACTTTACTTTCATTCATACTTCATTCTTACGTTCGAACATTCATTACATTCATTCATACTTCCATTACTTTCGTTCGAACGTTCATTACATTCGGTGCCTGTACGATACCCCCTTTCATCATACATACTACTGGTGCTGGACCTGTGGTGGTTAGCCACGAACGTTGTGCACAAAAGCTGATCCAGTCACCTGGGGTAAGTACATGCACCACTTATCTTTCACTTTACTACTAACATACGTTAGCCGAGTCTGTTGCAGTGCGACTGCTCACCTCAGTGACAATCTTATGATTGCCTGCTAACCGAGTCTGTTGCAACACGAAGTTGCTCACCTCATTATCAATCTTAATGATTGACCCGATGTACATCCTTCGGGGTAGCTAACCCGTACACCGTTGAGCTAACACCTGCCAGGGGTGTGCACCTCCTTCATTTTGCTTGCAAGCCTTACTTACATTCATTCATTCATTCGTTTATGCATGCATTCGTTCATCATGTCCCTTCTTTACTTATCTTTCACTTTACGTTCTTAATACATTCGTTACATTCGTTCATTCATTCACGTAAAGTTATTAAAGATAAGACACATACATATAAGGAACATAAATACTTACATATCATCAATATTCGCAATCTATCATGGCAACATCATACTAACATACATCATACATACACTTCTACATTCACTCACATCAGCCCTGTTCGGGCGACTGAACTATCACCAGTCGCATGTCCTCCATGCGACTGGGCCATGCGATTGGGCTATCATGCGAATGGGTACTCAAACGTGCGATTGAACTTCCTTCCGTACGACTAGAGACTATGCGACTGGGCTATCTGCGACTAACTCTTAACCGTACGACTGAACTACTCTGCGATTGAACTCATGCGACCGAAACCCTCAGTCGCATCACCTATCGTGCGATTGAGGCTCAATCGGGCGTCTGAGCCTCAGTCGGGCGATTGGACATCAACTAACACTCATTCGGCCAAATGGCCCTTCAGTCGCATAACCCTAACTGGGCAGCGACTGGAGTTCTTCATACACTGTAGTCGCGAAACCCCGTCCCCACAGTCACCATAAACCCATTTTCAGCCCAATTCAACCCTCCCAAGCCTTAGGGATTCCTACTAGGACCTCATACAAGCATATACTAGTCCTAATTCATACCATAAACACATTACTCAAGATTTACCCAAATGGGTCAAACTTACACTATTTCAAAATAGGGTTTATATGTGAATCCAGCCCCAAATCGTTAGAAAACTCGTAAATGAGGGGTTCTAGAACTCACATTGTCAGGTAGGAGTTGATGAGCTTCGATTTGGCTAGCTTCATGATCGATCTTGAACTCGGGCAGCACTTTCCCTCTCTTCTCTTCTGTTCACTGTCGCTCACTCTCTTCCCCGACTGAAAAATGGGAGGAGAATGGAGCTGCTCCCATTTTATACCCACATCTCAGTCGCATCTGGTCCAGGGGCGACTGGACCTTCAGTCGCATCAACACTGTGCGATTGGACCCCAATCGCACGTGTTCCATGCGGCTCATACTTCATTCGGCGGTTGAACTCCAATCGTGCGGTTGAGCTTCAATCGGCCGAATAGCCATGCGGTTGAACTCCAGTCGCATAAATCACAGGCGACTGAGGCTCAGTCGCATAGCCTACCAAAAAGTCAAACTTCCGGGTGTTACAAGTCCCCCCTTATTTTAGGTTTCGTCCCCGAAACCTGTCATTCCTCGAACAATCGTGGGTAATGCTGCCTCATTTCTTCTTCAGTTTCCCACGTCGACTCGGATCCCTTCCTGTGCCGCCACTGTACACGCACAAGGGGAACCACTTTATTTCTCAACCTCTTCTCTTTGCGATCTATGATCGCCACTGGTTGCTCTACATAATTGAGCTTTTCGTCTACCTCGATGTCATCCAGTGGAACGACCATGTCTTCGTCCGCCAACACTTCCTCAAATGAGACACGTGGAACGTCGGGTGAATTCCACTTAGTTCATCTGGCAAATCTAACCTATAGGCCACCTCTCCTACTCGAGCAATGATTCGGAAAGGGCCTATATATCGCGGACTCAACTTACCTCGCTTCCGGAATCGAATGATCCCTTTCCAAGTGAGACCTTCAACATAACACGATCTCCCACCTGGAATTCAATTGGCGTGCGTCGTTTATCGGCATACGACTTTGTCGGTCTTTGGCTGCCTTCATGTAAGCTTTAATTCTTTCGAGCTTCTCAGTCGTAGCCTCTACCACTTCGACGCTTCCTAATTCCTTCTGACCAATTTCACCCCAACAGACGGGTGTCCTGCATCTTCTACCGTATAGCATTTCGTAGGGTGGCATGCGATACTGGCATGATAACTGTTGTTGTACGAGAATTCAGCTAACGGTAGGTGGTCATCCCAACTTCCCCCGAAGTCAATAACACATGCTCGGAGCATGTCCTCCAAGTCTGAATGGTCCTTTCCGACTGACCATCAGTTTGAGGATGATAAGCCGTGCTAATATGCAATCTCGTCCCCATAGCATCGTGGAATTTCTTCCAAAATTTGGATGTAAACCGGGTGTCGCGATCAGACACAATCGACACCGGTACACCGTGACGAGTCACAATCTCTTTGATGAAAAGATCGGCCAACTTCTCGGACGAATATGTCTCCCGCATCGGTAGGAAGTGAGCACTCTTCGTCAATCGATCCACAATCACCCAGATCGTATCATACCCTTTCGGGGTACGTGGCAGCTTTGTGATAAAATCCATGGTGATGTGCTCCCACTTCCATTCCGGGATGTCCAAAGGTTGAATCTTTCCGTACGGCTTCTGGTGCTCCGCCTTTACTTGCAAACAAGTGAGGCATTTACTCACATACTCCACCACATCACGTTTCATACCCGGCCACCAGTAATCTTTCTTCATATCTTGGTACATTTTGGTAGCACCGGGATGAATGGAGTATCGAGACTTATGAGCTTCATCCAAAATCTTCATTCGCTGATCCCCAAGACGAGGAATCCACATACGCCCAAACCGAGTTCTAACACCCGTTGCGTTCTCACCCAATTCTGCGACCAGACCTCTCATGCGTTCAGAGTTAAGAAGTTCGTCTTTCAAAGCCTCATCTTGGAACTCTTTGACCTGTTTCATTACGTCGGAAGTCATGATTAGCTGGTATGCCTTCACCCGAATTGGCTCGGGCCTCTCTTTTCGGCTAAGGGCATCCGCCACCACGTGGCTTTGCCCGTATGGTAATGGATCTCACAATCATAGTCCTTTATAAGCTCCAACCATCGCCGTTGCCTCATATTCAGATCTTTTTGCTCGAAGAAGTACTTCAAGCTTTTGTGGTCCGTGAAGATGGTGCACTTCGTCCCGTACAGATAGTGTCGCCAAATCTTCAACGCGAAAACCACAGCTGCTAGCTCCAAGTCATGAGTAGGGTAGTTAACCTCATGAACTTTCAGCTGTCGGGATGCATAGGCTATCACCTTTCCTCTCTGCATTAATACACACCCCAACCCCGAGTAGGAGGCATCAGAATAAACCACCAAATCTTCACTCCCCTCGGGTAACGCCAATACTGGAGCTTGGGTCAATCTCGTCTTCAGTTCTTCAAACGCCTTCTCTTGAGCTTGACCCCATACAAATTTCACATCCTTCGGGTCAACTTTGTCAGTGGAGAAGCAATTTTGGAAAAGTCTTGGATAAACCTCCGGTAGTAGCCCGCCAAACCCAAGAAACTACGGATCTCGGACGGCGTCTTCGGAGACTTCCATTGCATCACTGCTTCCACTTTCGCCGGATCGACCATAATCCCATCCGATTTACCACGTGACCCAAGAATTGAACTTCACGCAACCAGAATGCGCACTTGGAGAATTTAGCATACAACTTCTCCCTTCTCAACGTCTCCAGAACTTCGCGAATGTGACCGGCATGCTCAGTCTCACTCTTTGAATAAATCAGATGTCATCAATGAATACAATCACTGATTTATCCAACATCGGCCGGCACACCTATTCATCAGGTCCATAAAAGCAGCTGGCGCGTTGGTCAGACCAAACGACATAACGAGGAACTCGTAATGACCGTAGCGCGTACGAAAAGCTGTTTTAGGGATATCCTGCTCCTTCACCTTCAGTTGATGGTAGCCTGATCGAAGATCTATACGTGAAAACCAACTAGCACCTGAAGTTGATCAAACAAGTCGTCGATCCTCGGCAAGGGGTATCTGTTCTTTACTGTCAGCTTATTCAGCTCGCGGTAGTCGATGCACATCCTCATACTACCGTCCTTCTTCTTTACAAACTGGACCGGAGCACCCCAAGGTGAGATACTTGGTCGAAAAACCCCTTATCCAACAGCTCTTGTAACTGCTCCATCAACTCTTTCATCTCCGTCGGGGCCAATCGATATGGTGCCTTGGCAACAGGTTGGGCGCCTGGTACTAAATCAATCTGGAACTCGATCTCTCTGTCAGGTGGCAATCCCGATAAGTCTTCCGGGAACACGTCTGGGAACTCACACACAACCGGAACATCAGACAGTTGTGGTGTTGGCTTCTCTACATCTTTCACATAACATAAATAGGCGTTACATCCACGCCTCATACATTTCCCCGCCACTGCCATTGAGATCACCTTCGGAATCGTAGTAACCCGATCCCCATAAACTGTCACTGGACTACCGTCAGGCGCTGTCAAACTGATCATCTTCCTGCGACACACAATGCTTGCCTCAAAATCCGCCAACCAATCCATTCCGAGCACCAAATCGAAACCACCCAACGTCATCGCAAACGGTTCTAACTGGGAATTTGTGACCCTCCAGTTCTACATCGCAACCCTCAATTACCTCAGAAATCCTGGTGGTTTTGCCTATAGCAGTCTCTACATCAAACGGTACATCCACACGTCTACTACT
The DNA here is from genome assembly GCA_024085815.1 of Flaveria linearis. NCBI lineage: Eukaryota > Viridiplantae > Streptophyta > Magnoliopsida > Asterales > Asteraceae > Flaveria > Flaveria linearis. The sequence continues at coordinate 99,451 of JABSNV010000823.1, forward strand.
TACGGGCAATTTGGCACAAAAAGCAGCAGAAATAAAACTCCTACTGGCACCCGAATCAAATAAACAGAGGCTAAAGTTTGGTTCACCAGAAACGTACCGGACACTATATCGGGGTCCGTCCTCGCCTCTTCCTGCGTCATCGTGAATGCTCTGGCGCTCGCTTTCGACCCTTCACCCCCTGTCTTCTTCACGCCGAAACCCTCAGATCTCGGCTTCTTACAGTCTTTATTCATATGACCACTTTCCCCACAGTTATAGCACCTCATCGCTTTACACTCTTTGGCCATATGACCGGGCTTTCCACACTTGAAACATACATTCAGCCCCCATCTGCACTCACCACCGTGCTCTCGCCCACACTTCCCACACTTTCTCGACCCTGCACTTGTCACAACCACACGACGATCATCAACCCGTGCCTTCTTACTACTTGTCGAAGTATCACCCCGACCAAACCTCTTTCCCTGCCACTTCCTCTCATCACTTCCCTTCTTACTGCCCTCAGATTTCACCAACGCAGCCCGTTCATCGTACAACCTCCAGCTAAATCCACCGCCGACCTGAAAGTACTTGGTCGGGCGGAAATCAAATGCCAACGAATTTCAGCTGGCAACCCCTGAATATACCGGTTAATCTTGCGAGACACCGGCGTCACTTGCTCTGGCACCAACCGTGCCATGTCATTGAACTTAGTCGTGTATTGTTGGTGGGTCATCGTTCCCGCCTCCAGCTGCAGGAACTCTCTCTCAACTCTGTCCATCTCTCGACGAGGACTGAACTCCTCGATCACCATTCTCTTCAACTCAGACCACTTCATTTTTCCAATGGCCCTGCTACCCTCGGCCTGGACAATATTGTCCCACCAGCACAATGCCGTCCCCGTAAAACGAATAGGTAGCAAACTTTACCTTTTATCCTCCTGGCAGTCACTGATATCAAGAACCGCCTCCATCTCCCTCACCCATTGGTGAGCATCAGCAGCCGTACCCGAACCATCAAAAGTCGGAGGCTTGCATCTCATAAATTTCCCGTAATCACAACCCCGGGCTGTCTCCCTTGCCTGTTCTTCCTCTTCTTCCTCTTCATCATCGGACAATACTGTTTCTGCCCCTGTCTGTTGCTGTCTACCGAGGACCGATTCCTCCCCCGTCCCTCACCTTCACGTACTGCCTTATCACTTCGGTTACTACAGACGGCAAGATCGTCTGCATAACCTGATGTACCTCCTCGACAACTGCCTCTTTTACCGAGGCTCTCAACTTGGCGCTTTCATCCGTCTCTTCCTGGTGAGGAATCTCGTTCTCCTCATGAACTACTTTCTCTTTCCTAGATCTTCCTCGCGTGATACGCGGCTCGTCACCACGTCCACCATCACGGGAAGCATCAGATGATCTATCACCGACCATCTTCTATCACACTGAAAGATTAAAACACCAACACGGTCATTCAAGGAAATAGCTCAGTTTATGTTAAGTACAGTAAGTCCCTAATTACAGTGGCCAGTTGTGATTAGCCACTTACTCTACTCTTCGTACCCGAGCATCACCTATCCTGACTACATTAGTATCTCAGTCTAACAGTACACATAACTCACATCACATGCGCACATAATAACCAGTTAATCTTTAAGAAAATACCTGATGGCACGCGACTACTCAGATGGCATTCTCATTCTCCCTGTCCCATTCTCAGTTTAAGTTTAGGTTTATTATAAAAATTACCCATTTACTTAAACTTTTGCTCTGATACCAACTTGTAAGGCCCCGCTCACCGGGCACCTTACGGTTGGTCTTCATCGCACGTATGACATACATTTAATACATGATCATAAAATACGCAGCGGAATTAATAAAACATGCATTCTCATTCATCATAAAAGCTTTTACATCATTGTCTTGATTACAAAATACAAGCTTTTCTTTACATTGCTTACTATACTATGATTGCTGCTGATGCATATTCCACAGCAATCATAGGGTCATACAGCGACCTCTACCAAAATAAATAATAAAAGAAATATATATTCTTCATATAGAAGATATTATGTTCAAAAATATATTTCTTTCATAAGCAAGATTTCTTAAATAATCATGTTTATCAGGATTATCAAGAAATCTTGCACTTGCATGCAACATGATGTGTTGCGCGCATTACGGGCCCACAACACATGATGTGGTTGCATAATCAAAAAGTAAATGCCATCCCAAAAGAGCTGAGTAGTCGCCTCGTGCCATCCTCAGCAACTCTACCTGCCAACTGGAAAACACATAATAGTCAGCGTTGCTGAGTGAGTTCTAGTTTTATAATAAAACATACTTTCATTCTTCATAACTGTTCTTACATACATGTGGCTCATACATCATATGTACACGTAGATAATATTAATATTATCTCATCATTCATTACTTACTTTCATCGTGTACACTTCATCATTTCGTTTACTTTCATACATACATACTTTTCATACTTTCGTACGTACTTTACTTTCATTCATACTTCATTCTTACGTTCGAACATTCATTACATTCATTCATACTTCCATTACTTTCGTTCGAACGTTCATTACATTCGGTGCCCTGTACGATACCCCCTTTCATCATACATACTATGGTGCTGGACCTGTGGTGGTTAGCCACGAACGTTGTGCACAAAAGGTGATCCAGTCACCTGGTGTAAGTACATGCACCACTTATCTTTCACTTTACTACTAACATATGTTAGCCGAGTCTGTTGCAGTGCGACTGCTCACCTCAGTGACAATCTTATGATTGCCTGCTAACCGAGTCTGTTGCAACACGAAGTTGCTCACCTCATTATCAATCTTAATGATTGACCCGATGTACATCCTTCGGGGTAGCTAACCCGTACACCGTTGAGCTAACACCTGCCAGGGGTGTGCACCTCCTTCATTTGCTTGCAAGCCTTACTTACATTCATTCATTCATTCGTTTATGCATGCATTCATTCATCATGTCCCTTCTTTACTTATCTTTCACTTTACGTTCTTAATACATTCGTTACATTCGTTCATTCATTCACGTAAAGTTATTAAAGATAAGACACATACATATAAGGAACATAAATACTTACATATCATCAATATTCGCAATCTATCATGGCAACATCATACTAACATACATACATCATACATACACTTCTACATTCACTCACATCAGCCCTGTTCGGGCGACTGAACTATCACCAGCGCATGTCCTCCATGCGACTGGGCCATGCGATTGGGCTATCATGCGAATGGGTACTCAAACGTGCGATTGAACTTCCTTCCGTACGACTAGACACTATGCGACTGGGCTATCTGTGACTAACTCTTACCGTACGACTGAACTACTCTGCGATTGAACTCATGCGACCGAAACCCTCAGTCGCATCACCTATCGTGCGATTGAGGCTCAATCGGGTGTCTGAGCCTCAGTCGGGCGATTGGACATCAACTAACACTCATTCGGGCCGAATGGCCCTTCAGTCGCATAACCCTAACTGGGCAGCGACTGGAGTTCTTCATACACTGTAGTCGCGAAACCCCCGTCCCCACAGTCACCATAAACCCATTTTCAGCCCAATTCAACCCTCCTAAGCCTTAGGGATTCCTACTAGGACCTCATACAAGCATATACTAGTCCTAATTCATACCATAAACACATTACTTAAGATTTACCCAAATGGGTCAAACTTACACTATTTCAAAATAGGGTTTATATGTGAATCCAGCCCCAAAATCGTTAGAAAACTCGTAAATGAGGGGTTCTAGAACTCACATTGTCAGGTAGGAGTTGATGAGCTTCGATTTGGCTAGCTTCACGATCGATCTTGAACTCGGGCAGCACTTTCCCTCTCTTCTCTTCGTTCACTGTCGCTCACTCTCTCTCCCCGACTGAAAAATGGGAGGAGAATGGAGCTGCTCCCATTTTATACCACATCTCAGTCGCATCTGGTCCAGGGGCGACTGGACCTTCAGTCGCATCAACACTGTGCGATTGGACCCCAATCGCACGTGTTCCATGCGGCTCATACTTCATTCGGGCGGTTGAACTCCAATCGTGCGGTTGAGCTTCAATCGGCCGAATAGCCATGCGGTTGAACTCCAGTCGCATAAATCACAGGCGACTGAGGCTCAGTCGCATAGCCTACCAAAAAGTCAAACTTCCGGGTTACAGAGCACATGAGGTTGTTGGGCTTGTGTGTTGTGTTCCAGAGTGTGATTCACGTCTAGACATGTTAGGATATGAGTTCTGGAAGTTTTGGTAGTGTAAAACTCGTGTTCGGGCGCCGAAGGCCGCCCTGCACCTTCCTGCAGTCGCGACCTGCTGCACAGCGCGACTGGGCCTTCCGGCCGACTGAGCCGTGCAACTGGGGTGAGTCGTGCGACTGGGTAGGGCGTATGTGTCACGCGACTGAGCCGTGCGATTGGGCAAATCGTGCGACTAAGTCAGGCGTATGGGTGTGTGCGAATGAGTCTATGCGAGTGACTGTGCGTGCGATTGAGTCAATGCGGATGAAATGGAGTGCGATTGTGTGTGAGTCGTACGACTGAAAGGCCAATCGCACGAATGAATGTTCAATCGTACGAATGAAGCTGATTCGTACGAATGAAGGTTCAATCATGTGTATGGAGGTTGGGTCGTATGACTGAGTCTTGCATGGTACGATTGAGTGCCTAGTCGCACGAATGAAGGTTCAATCGTACGAAAGTAGCTAATTCGTACGACTGAAAGTCCACTCGTGCGAATGGAGTGTCAGTCGTGCGTCCGGTCCTATTATATGACTAATGATGTGTGTGTGCATATGGATCCCCTCTTCGGAGATCTCACGACGATAATGTAATATTATTAAAGTGTCATTACTTAACCACAAAGATTAAAGTCAATGCTATCAACAAGAACATACTATTTAAAATAATCCAGTCTAAGATGTGTGTGACTGCTTGTGTGTGTACTACCCACGACCGAAACCGAAACTGCCCGAGCCTATTGATATCATATTATGCTTATGATCATTATTAATGCTTGTCAGTAACTGTCAATAGGTGTTTGACGGTTCATAGCACTAACCCTTAGGATACTTCATCGTTGTGCTTATCATCTATTCAGTGAGTTTCGTGGCCCCTTTTTACTCTTGTAAAACCTTTTCAAACATTTTAACTTGGGGGAAAAGAATGCTCACCCACTTAACTTGATTTTAGGCACCTTCCCTAGTGGAAGTTGGCTACTACTTCTATGAGAATCTTAACTTGTTCATCTTGTGATTGCTGCTATGTGAACTTGAACTATGTGCTAGGTTACCCCTATGTATGACTTAGTGGTTACACCCTTCTATGCACTACTACTTGTTGTTATGTGCTGATTGATGCTATATGTGGATGCCATTGACCTTGGATGCTCTCGGCTGTGTGGTTCTTCTGTGTGGTTCTTCTAAGCCGATCATCCACTACAACCATTAATCCGGTAATTGGGACCTAAGGATTGGTTTGGTTGTAACCTAAACGTATGCGCTGTGTGGATCTTGCTACGTCACCTTAAACTTATTATGCTATGGAAGACCCTTTTATATATAACCATTAATCCCTGTAATGGGATCTAAGGATTGGTTTGGTTATAAACTATACGTATGCGCTGTGTGGATCTTGCTACGTCTTAGTAAACTATTTACTTTTTGGAATGCTATCTTTACAGCCATTATTCCCGGGTGGAACCGAAGAATAGGCTTGGCTGTAGCTATTTATAACTAGTAAAACCGCCTATACATAAGTGTAGTCGCGGTAACGCTTATTGAACTTGCTGTTTTCATCATTAACATCTTCTACTACTTAAAACCTGCGAAGCTCACCAACAATTATGTTGACCTTTTTGAGCATTTCTTTCATTGAACAAGGTAATTGAAGATCTAGGAGTGTTGCCTTTTAGAGGAGACCCTAGGATGCATTTTGTGATTAATACTTTTGTAAAGCTTGAACATGGTCTTTTGTATACTTGTTCTCGAGTTGTGGGAATATTACATTACAAGTTATTATCAATGTTTATGTGATTTTCTTATGTTTATGCTTATGACTATGCTGTCGTGAACATTGATTATACACGACACAAGTCTCCAATTGTGTCGGGTGTCGTCATGACAGCATGTCATCATACTATTATTATTGCTACTCTATTGCACACCATGTGTTATGACGATCCCGTCTAGCTCACATTCCCTGTGTTTCCGCTATCAGCGAGGGTGTGACACAAAGTAACCTTGCCCACTCAACCTGACAAGCTACTACGAGCAGGGAAATCATTAATGTTCATAAAAGCATTGCACGCAACGTGAAAAAAGTGTTTGTAACAGTTTTGTCACGACTCCGTCCGACCAAAGAGTTTTCAATTCATCGACCAATGGTCTCAAAAAAAACATCAATGTCTTCCCAGGTGATTTAGGACAGGGGATTAATAACGTCAGCATGAATGAAGACTCTTTCATACATAACCATGGCGGCGTATTGTATGTTGTCAATATCACCGGCCACATGCTATAGGATGTACTCATGTTGCCAAATGGCTTGAAACCATCAGCAGCCAACCCTAATCTAACATTTCAAGGTTCTTCGGCAAAAGCAGGATACATTGAATCGAAGTTTTTCCATGATTGTGCCATCCACCTGGTGACGTAACTTACCATCTTCCGTGCAACGTCCAGAAGCATGCCATGTCATATGCTTTGTAGTGTGTCTTGAGCTATAAATACGCTTTAGTCTAGGAATTAATGGAAAGTAACGCATAACCTTGTGGCTACTTTCTTGCCCTTAGTGTTTGCGTCCTTCCATCTACTTTCAAATACTGGACATTTTTGCAAATCTTTGTTATCCTTTCCCTAAAATAAACAACAGTCGTTCTTACAAACGTGGATCGATTCATATCCTAACCCAACTTTTTTTCATTATCTTCTTGGCTCATAGTTTGACGGTGAGATTTTAGCAAGCGGAAATACAGTTATAAAAAATTCTAGCAATGGTCAAACGATGTATCGGTCCCTTATTAATAGCCTTCATATGACCACATTTTAGCCAAGAAATCCAATGAAGGACATGCCGTCACGACCAGGATATAGTTCGGTGTTAGCAAGTTTTAGTAATTCAGCAAATCATCATTTGTAATCACTTGATGTTCTGTTGTGTTCATTGAATCGTCATCGTCGTTTCCTCTTGTTGCTGATTCTCCTGACGAACATCCTTGATGAAATCATGTTGGGTCTGTCGTTTGAGATATGACCGAAAACTACCGGTGACGGAACATATGATTCACCGTGATACGTCC
>JABSNV010000598.1:0-92899 GCA_024085815.1 Flaveria linearis
TATAATATATACGAGGTTTCAATACGAAATAATTTTTGCCTAAGTATGCTAAGAAGGAATAAGAAATGACACGTGGGCATCTGCAATTAGGGTTTAAGGCCTTATGTCATAACACACACTAATTAAGCCGTTTATTATTTTATCAAATGCAGCACAACCAAAAAAGCTTCCCTACCAAATATCGCGAGGTGTTTCCCCACCACAACCATCGGGATCGGAGGTCCGACGGTGAGAGTTCGAGGTTGGGAAAGTGGTGGCGGTGTGAGTCTCAGAGATGCAAGCAAATTAGCGAAGAGGGTGTGCTGACAACATCATCCTCTTCCAAAGTACTAGCAAGATCTCCGAAGGTGAGGGTATGTAGCAACAGTAGAGCAAGATAGCGATGAGTAGGTAGCTGTGAAGGGTCTAAGGATGTGATTCCACTTTGTGAAAGTGGATCAGGGCACCCTTTTTGGATCTTATTGGGACGTGTTGTTGTTCGATTGCTTGCTATCGTTGACATGATTGCGTTTATGGTGTTGCTGTGCGTGTCTAGCCTAATTTGCCTATGTGCTTTCAATTTTTGGGGCTAAATATAGGGTTTCGTGAAGTTATTAAATTTTGAACTGCCTGTGTGAAAGCTTTTGTAACAGGGTTAGATCTTGCAGGTACACCAGATTTGACACCTCCGCGCCTCCGCCACTCGGACTCATATCTGTTCGATTTCTTCCTGCAGTTTGCAGGATCTGTTCATATAACCGTGGGTAGATCTTCGTGATGTCTTGTGCTATTCTTGATTTGCTGGATTGATGTATCGGATTTGTGCTTATTGTGGTATTCTTGATTTGTGTGGAGGGTGCTGTATTTTGATTTGGTGTGTGGGATTCGTGACGGTTGTGTGTTTATGAAAACACAACACAGCTTTGTGCTGTTTTTTGAAACAGAGCAAGCTTGGGTGTTTATGAAAACACAGCACAGCCTTGTCTGTTTTATGAACACAGCACAGCCTTGTGCTGTTTTAGAAACACAGCACAGCATTGCTGTGTTTATTTGATGAAAACAAGCACAAGCCTTGTGCTGGTTAGAAACACAGCACAAATGTGCTGTTTTATGAAACCCCCAGCCTTGTGCTCATGTTTTGACACAAGCACGTTGTGCGTTTTTCTGAAAACAGCACAGCCTTGTGGTTGTTTTATGAAACACAGCACACTGGTGTTTTAGAAACAAGCCAGCCTGTGCGTTTTATGAAACAAGAACACCTTGTGCTGTTTTATGAAATACGCCAGCTTTGCTGTTTTATGAACTACAGCACAGCCTTGTGCTGTTTTATAAACGCACAACTATATACATATTTATAATACAGCAAGCCTGTGAGGTTTTGAAACATGCAGCACAAAACGTATAAACATGTATAACAATCATTATTTGATTATTTTATAAATAACTTTAGTAATACATACTCATATAAATTTATAAAAAAATGCTTGATTTATGGTTGTAATTTTTTTAAAACAATAATATCGTATGAAAAAGTATTAGCATTTCAATAAATAGGGGCATAAATTTTAAAAAGTCAACAATGGGGTAATGTCATATAAAATACCATTCACTTGATATATGTATTTTTTTCTAAAACTTATATCTTAGCCCTATAATATGATATATATAGGCTAATATTACTTCTAGCATATATACATACATATAATATGTAGGGGAACCTCCATATATATATATTACATATACATATTACAATACATATATACATATAATATACATATATATATGTATGTGTATATATTTATATATATATACGTATATACATGATGTATATGTAATATACATGTATATATATGTATATATAGGTATATATATATGTAATATATGTATAATATGTATGTATATATATATGTGTGTGTGTGTGTATAATATTATATATATATATATATATGTATATAATATATACAAATGTCTTTATTTTTATTTTTAAAATTTTTTAAAGTTAATTTAAAACGCTTGACTTTTAATGTTGTATTTGTACCATTCATCCTATCTAATGCAAAATAAAACCATTTGGCATATTAGCTTCTTAGTTAAATTGTTAGGCTTACTTAGACGCCCTTCTAATCTTATTAAAAATATTTTTTTAACCGTTCGGATTTTGAAGCGATAATCTAATTACTAAAAAAATTTTTTAAGTGTTTTTAAACCATTTGGTTTTCTAAACATCATTTTTAAACAATTTCTTTTACAAATTTTTTTTAAAAGGTTGATTTTCTAAAAATTTTAACATCACACATCTTCAAAATGATCGGCTTTAAAATCTTATGTTTTTTTAAACTTATTTTTTATAATCCTTGGCTTTAAAACTTATTTTTTTAATCTTTCATCTCACTTAAATGTTTTTTAAAATCTTTACGTTTTTTAAATGTTTTATATAAATGGCTTTTTAAACAGTTCGACTAAATAAACTTCTTTCTAAATTTGGTTGCTTTATTTAAACGTTTTTTTTTAATCCATATAGGTTATTCAGACACACCAAACGATAAAAGAATTGAAATAAACTAAACATAGTAATATTTTATATCCTGTTAATCATAAAAAAATACAAATGTATAAGTAGAAATCACTCTCAAGTCAACTTGAATAGAATACGATAAAAAAATCAAAAAGAGAAAAAAGATGATTTAATAAGATGAATGCTAAAAAAGAAAGCGTTTTAATAAACAAATGGTGAAAAGACGTTCAATAAAAGAACGACGTAAAATACGCTTAAACGAGCGAATGGTTAAAAAAATGTATAAATAAAACCAAAAACTAAAAAAAAGACACTAAATAGAATTGAACAATTAAAAAATGACGTAAATAAAATAACAGTTAAAAAGTCTTTTCGGTTTAAATAAACAATTAGATTAAAAAGGACGTTTAAGTATGCATAACAGTTTAAATAAAAGTTTAATAAGCCAAACGGTTTTAAATTTTCGTCGATAAGATGAATGGTAAAATACGACATTAAAAACGAGTTTAAAGATAAATTTAAAGAGGTTTAAAAAATAAAACATTACGTACATATAATATTATAATATATATATATACACATAAAATTAAATGTTAATATATATATATATATTTCATATATATATTACATATATATGTGTGTGTGTGTTATATATTTGTTTATGTGAGAGCAATTACATTTAGTCCTTAGGTATTAAAAATAACTATTTCAGTCCAAGGGCATTTTGGTTATTTTATTAAAAACTAATGAAAAATCAACTCTGTTAGTGTAAATACTGAAAGAGTTATAAAATACAAACCATGGGGCTTGATTTGTTACAAATTCTCTTTTGGACTCAAATGGTTAAAATAAACAAACTACGGGGACCAAAATAGTAAATTACTCTAAATTAAATGTTAACCCAGATTTTAGGGCAATACATCAAAAGGGAAGAAAATTCACGCTGGAAAGAAATGTAGTGATCCAAGAAGAAGTGGATAAGCTATTAAAGCAGAATGATCCGAGAAGTTTCAATTCCCAAGATGGCTAGCCACGTGGTAGTGGTGCAAAAGAAAAATGGAAAGTGAGGCGTATATGTGGACTCTATAGACCACAACAAGCCTGCCCCAAAGATCCTTTTCACCTGCCACACATAGACTCTATGGTGATGCGACTACAGGACATGAGATCCTTACATTCATGGATGCATCCTCAGATTTCAATAGATACATATGGAACCTTCTGACCAAGAGAATTCCACATTCATGACCCTTTAAATATATATTGTTATATTGTTATGCCTTTGGGCTAAAAAATATAGGTGCTACCTATCAAAGGCTGGTCAATATGATGTTCAAAGAATGGTTGGGGAACACAATGAAGGTATACTGATGACATGGTGGTTAGTCAGGAAAACAGAGGATCACCTCAAGGATCTAGAAGCAGCCTTCAACATCCTGGACAATACAATATGAAGCTCAATCTATCAAGTGCCACTTCAGAGTCAAAGTAGGAAAATTTATGGGGTGCATGGTAACAAAAAGAGGATAGAGTCCAGTCCAGAGCAAATAAATCCATCATGAATCTCAAATCACCAGTCAACACCAAAGACATCCAAGGATCACAGAAAGGATAGCACCCTCAACAGATTTATTTTAAGGTCCTCGGATAAATGCAAGGAGTTCTATAACATCCTTAAAAAATCAAAGATTAGTGGACAAGAGAGAAGTATCAGAGCCTTGGAAACCCTAAAGAAATATATCCTCACTCCTTATGAAGCTAAGGATGGAGAGCCTCTATCTTATACTTAGTTGTATCCTGAAATGCGGTAAGTTCTATTTTCGTGAAAGATCGTGAAGGTCAGCAACATCCCGTCTATTATGGTATAAAGCTTATTAGATGCAGAGACAGGTACTCTCATCTATTAAAACTCAGCATTTCATTAGTTATGGCTTCTGCTAAATTACAACATTATTTTGAAACTCCGCACAATTCATGTTAAAACTAACTATCAAATTAAGTTTGTTATGAGAAGGCCAGAGATGTCAGGTAGGATGGCAAAATGGACATAAAGATAAGCGCTTACGACATAGTATACGAGCCCGGACAACCATCAGTCTCAAGCTCTTGCAGACTTTGTTGCTGATTTCAGTGATGATATACTTAAGGTTGCAGACATAGAAGTTCAGCAACTCAACAAATAGGAAGGATATTGGATCATGTTCATAGATGGCATCCAAAGTCAGGGGACAGGATTAGGTATCCTGCTAAAATCGCCACAGGGACAATATATCCCAATCCATCAGATGTGAATTTCAGGCTATAAACTGAAGCTGAATACGAGTCCCTCATCATAGGTTTGCAATTAGCTATAAGCATCGAGGTAAAGTATTTGCAAGTATATATAGACCTTTTTTTATTTGTTAATCATTTTAACGGTTCCTATCCTATAAAGGCAAGAAACTATCATAATATCTCGAGATAATCAAAAACTATCAAGAGAGTTTGATGATTTTAATATTTTGCATGTCCCAAAAGAATTAAATGCAGAAGCAGATGCATGGCGAACCTCGTTCAGCATTAAGGATGCTTGAAGGAATCAAAATCCCTATGTTACATATCCTCGAACCAACAATAGAAGAAGCAAGAGGTAACTCAAATGAAGCACAGATAGAAGGATGTGGGATCCTCTAGAAGCGGAAACATCTTGGACCACACCAATCAAGTATATATTCAAGATGGTGTCATCCTACCAGATGAGAATCCAAGAGGATTCAGGATGAAGGTATCTTGATATACATGATTAATGATGTCTTCTACAAAAGTCTCTTGCAGGTCCATATCTAAGAGGTTAGGAAAAGCATAACGCTCAAGAAATTTACAAGACATTCATGTTAGAGATTGCGGAAACCACACTGGTGGCAGGGCACTCCTCTCGAAGATCTTGAGGACTGGTTATTTCTGGCCTATAAAGAGGTACGTAATGGATTATTCTCAAGGTGTGATGCCTGTCAAAGGCATGCTATATTCTTTATCAACCGGTAGAACCACTGTACACTATCAATTCCTGATGGCCCTTTATCAAATAGGGAATGGATATAGTGGGCAAGTAATCAAAGCTGAAAGGTGTTCATGTTAGCCATGACCGACTACTTTTATAAGTAGATCAATGCAAAAGCATTCGTGCAACTGAAAGAGAAGGATGCGATATCCTTCATAAAAGAAACATCCTAACAAGATTTAGCATCCTGGCCAAGATAGTCTGCGATAATGATCTCAGTTCATTGGGGGGAAACCCATAAATTTTTATGCAGGTTAGGGAATCAAGATTATCACTTCTACCTTGGTTCATCCTCAAGCTAATGGTCAGGCAGATCTAATAACAAACATAATCAACAACTTGAAGAAAAAGCTTGGAGACGAGAAAGGGAGATGGCAGAAGAGCTTCCTTTGTTTTATGGCTTATAGAAAAACCTCTAAACAATGCTACAGCCAGACTCCGTTTTCTCTAATATTTAGGGTAGAAGCTGTTATTCTAGCAGAAGTATGATATCAACACCCAGAGTCAGCATGTGGGATCCTAAAGCTAATGAGAATCCTTGATCTAGGATTTATATAACTGAGAAATCAAGGATATCATAAGATCATAATGGTAGCCTACAAAAGAAGGATTGCCATTTCTTACAACAAATATATAAGGATTAGAAGATTTCAAGTAGGAGACATGGTATTGAGAAAGACTTTTCAAAATACACAATAGCCATCCGATGGAAAGTTGGCACCAAGTGGGAAGGTCCGTATCTAATCGAGTCTGAAGCAGGAAAAGGCGCCTACAGATTGAGTATAATGGAAGAGATTACTACCAAGATCGTGGAATGCAATTCATCTCAAGAAGTATTTTATGTAAGTATTCGACATTCCTAAGCATTAACATCATTACTATGCGAGAATTCAGGTATGTGTATTACCCTTAATTTACATTAATCCTACATTCATTATCATTTGTTATGACAATTGTACTGACTTAAGCATCAAAATTTGTTATCAAAGCTAACACCCACCCCTCACCAAGAATTGAGTGTTTTGAAGAAATCTTAAGATGTAGCATCCTAAAGAAAGACAAGGGTTGATCGCCTTTCTTGAGATTAAAGTACCTTGAATACTTTCTAAAGGTTTAGGGGTTATTCACCTTCTCATATGATCATCTAGAGCATAAGATCAAAGTATCCCAAATAATTTCTAAAGGTTTAGGACATATTCACCTTCTCTTACGATCGCCTGGGGCATAAGATTAAAGTATCTCAAATACTTTCTAAAGGTTTAGGAGGTATTCACCTTCTTCTAAGATCACCTACAGTGATATATTAAAGTATCCTAAATAATTTCTAATGTTTATTGGGTATTCATTCTCTCTCATGTGTATCAGGTATTCACCTTCTTCTAAGATCACCTAGAGTGATAGATTAAAGTATCCTAAATACTTTCTAATGTTTAGAGGGTATTCATTCTCTCTCATTTATCATCGTAGCGCACGATATTCATCTATGATGAATCCAAAGTTGATGTCAGACGTGCCATCCAAAGAAAGGCTTGCCCCCATTTATGGCCTTGTCGCCAGTATTTTGGGCTTGTCCCCAGTGGGTTGGTCCCAACTTTTAAAGGGTTATCCCCAGCTATCACTTTGTTGTAGGGTGAATTCTTAATCCTAAAGCTACCCTAATTTTGATAATGAACAATATTCAAGGAATTCGAGTATTTAAAGGAAGAAATATCCTAATAAAGGGTTCATTTTCAAAAGACTGGGGACAAGATGTATAGAGTAGAAGGATACCCATGCTTCATCCAAAACCCGAACCCATCCACCGGGTTATCCTAGGCAGGTCAGCAAAAAGTTTAGGGATGGCTTGGACATCATCTTGAACCCAAGATCCCCCCATCCAAGCCACCGAATTATCACCCTGTCACAAGAGATTGATACAAACAGAAAAACAAATTGTTTATGCAAGAAAATAAATTGTTTATGCAAGAAAATAAATAGTTTTTCAAGAAACCCAAGAGATCTAAACCATTAACTAAACACAAAACTCTTAAAGCTTAGGCATTTTCTTCACATCCTTGATCGCTTTGCTTTCGATCAGCACTTTTCTCTATCGCACCACCCTTAGCTATCTTGTCTTTTCTAGAACCAGCGTTATCAGCCATGGGAGCACCATAATCAACCTCTCCACCCAAATTTTCACTATTTGTTCCCATTTCAGGATATCCTAATTAGCCCTATCAGAAGCAGTATCACCTTTGGCCATCTTGATCCTTGCTTGAGATGTAGAGTGTAGCATCCTTCTTGGCCTTCTCCAGCAGCTCATGGATTTCAGCTGAGTGGTTGCTTTCCAACAAGATAGCCTCATTCTTCAGCAACTCCAACTCCTTAGCTTCCCATCCATGTATTTTTTTTTAGCCTCAGCAATCATTCTTAGCTCCGCCATGGTGTTCCTGGACTCGGCATTTTCTTTGACTGATTGGCCATACCTCTACAGCATATGATCAAGCCTCTGGAGGTCAGAAAGTAAAATGTGTTAGGATGTTACACCTGGTTAAGGATTAAAATGCTTGCTAAGGATGGGATATGCTAACTAATGATTACCTGCTGCATTATCTTGTGAGATTCGGTGAACTCAAGGTTAGTGAATAGAGTGGGTTCGAGGATTCAGAGCCTTTTCTCTCTTTTAGACACACTCTTTTCGTGAGTGTACGGAGATTTAGGTCTGGACAATGAAGGGCTGGGAGCTTCCTTCTTGACATCCTTCATAGAGACCATGCTGTTGAAATCATCCAAAGTAAATCGGAAGCCGAAGCATCTAACACCGCAACCACCATATATTGGGTCAGGGAGTTTTCTTTACATATTTATCTTACTTATTTATCATAAATATGTTATAGATATACACTTACCTAACATTACGGATACAGAATTCTCAACAAATGAACCTTCGCGAAATCAGGGATGCTCGTAGAATGTTCGATCCTCTTCTTCAAACGCGAAAAAAGAGTTGATCCATTTTTGACTCTTCGTAGATGGAACAACATTTTCAAAGCTTTAAAGCTTTAGATAAAGCAAAGATAAAAGCAGCCAAAGTAGAGGGGTGTAAGTGTAAAAAAAGGACAAACATTATTATTTATGTTAAAAGAGCATGGTCACCCCACAACCCCATCTACATCAACTACTATTTCGGTTTTAGAGAGAGAGCAGAGTTCATTGATATTTTTAGAGAGAAAAAGAAGAAGAAGCTGCTAAAAGGTAAGATTTCTTTGAAAGTGTTTGGTTTTTACAAGTTTTGACCATGTAACCGAGTTACACATGTTCTCATGTGTGAAATGTGTTCGGTGTGTATGTAATTGATGTTTAGGTTTAGAACACATCAATAGTGCTTGAATTTAAGAGTTGAGCTTGGAAGCTGTGAAGGTGAGTTTCTAGACCCCGGTTTTACTTGTTTTTTAAACTTTTTTATGGCTGAAAATACATGTACAAAAGATTTTACAACTGATATATATATAACCGTATGTATGAATGTTTGTATGTCGATGTTTTATGGTTGTAAGTGTTTGTTTGAAGCTTACAATGGTAGTGTAAGACTTAGAACATGTTAAGATAAGGTTTGGGACTAAAAAACATGTTACAACATGTAAGTTGGTGTTCATGCGCCAGAAAAGGCCCATGCGCCATAAAGGGCCCATGCGCCTAAGTTTTTTGCCTTATAAAAGTTTTTAAGTAAGTCCATGCGCCAAAACATGGCCCATGCGCCTGAAATTATGTCTTAGAACCTGAAATTATGTCTTAGAAAGCTAAGTATAAGGTGATGCGCCCAATAGTATTCCCATGCTCCTAGAAATGCCTTAGAAATCCTAAGTGTGAGTTCATGCGCCTGAACATAGTTCATGCGCCGGAGTTTTGGCTGAAATGACTAAGCGTAAAGTGATGCACCTGAATAGTGCCCATGCGCCGAAAAGGCCCATGCGCCTAAGTGTGAAATGGTTAAGTGTAAGCTCATGCACCTAATAGTAAAGAACGCCCAAACAGGGGTGATGCACCAAAATAGTTCCCATACGCCCAACACTTAGAAATTTTTCTAAAATTTTAAGGAAAAACAGAATTATAGGGTTTGACCATAGTTTTGACTTGTGGGCTGTTTTGGACTATTCTAAGCATGATTAAGTGAGGGTTTGTTGGGACTATTTTCATACGAGTACTAACGGATTTTGCATGAAACCAGATCAAATAGCGTGGTTCTATTTGATTGGCGATCGAATCAGTAAGAACGAACAACCTGATCGATTTAAACGATTAAACAAATGTTAAGAACGAGTTGGAATTGATTAGGAACAAACTATGAAGTTGGATGGACGAACTGGGACGCTTTGGATGGCTAGGTATGATAGTATTCGAAGTGTTTGTTTTTCAATAAATTATATGGTATTTATAGGTTTTCAGTATCCATTCGTATAACTGAGTTGTTAGCATGGTTCAGTCGTGCGACTGACTCATGCGTTTGACTCATACGCATGAC
The DNA here is from genome assembly GCA_024085815.1 of Flaveria linearis. NCBI lineage: Eukaryota > Viridiplantae > Streptophyta > Magnoliopsida > Asterales > Asteraceae > Flaveria > Flaveria linearis. The sequence continues at coordinate 10,036 of JABSNV010000598.1, forward strand.
TGACAGTTCAGTCGTGCGACTGAGTCAATCTTATGTCTCAGTCATACAAATGATCCAGTCTGCTGGTTCAGTCATGCGACTGGTCCATGAGATTGTTCATCATCCGTATGGTCCATAAGTATGGTCCATTAGCATGAATAACCACCCGACTAAGTTGAACACATTTCTAAGTCATTATTGACTTAGAACTATATACAACAATCTCAAACCTATGTATATTATTCATACATATGAATAATACTGAATACAATAATAATATGATATAATCAGGACAGATAAATATCAAAACACATATCATATATCATTAAGCATTCACATTACATATGTGTAAGAACTGAAAGACTTTTAATTAAAGTACATAAACTAGGAACATGGTGTATCAAACAAACTCCCCTTTGGACCTAGTTTATCCTATTGTCTAACATTCTTCATATGTTCGTAAATTTCTTGTACTTCTCTTCTTTGGTGACTCCCGTGTGGATCTCAAACGCAAAGCAGAGCCGTATAACATGTTGGAATTGTAGAGCTTGTACAATATCTTGCATGTCATAGAACAGTGGCTACTTGTATAGTGTGTAACATCATCAGCAGACAAGTTTGTAAGCTACATTGGGTCAATACCCTGACAGTCTCGATCATACCTTCTTTGTTCAGAACTATGACTGCTTCCCCGTCCTCCAGTCGTAATACCGCCATTTGAAGTGTGGAGTGAAGTCTTAGTCTTATGAATGAACCTCTTAGGTTGTTGAGCTCTAAGTTTACCTATCTGGTGCGGTATCCTTCTTCAATGCTATCTCAAACAATCCCAACATCTTCCTCGGGTTGGCATACAAAAGATCTAAATAGTACAATCTGTTTAGCTCAAACTAGGAGAGTCTTCAGATCATGTGGATATCTGAAGTACTCAATCCCCTTCTCCCGTTTAACAGCATATACATCCAGATCTTCAAAATAGGCTCAACTGATGATCTTTCCTGACACTTTGATGTCTTTTTACTGGTATAGTTTGGTGTAGGCATTCATCTTTGGAGGTTCGCTTTGTGCCTTCATCTCTAACAAACAAGCTTCCCATTTAGCCTTCTTTAGATACACAACACATTTGTAGCTTGGGATTTACCTTCATCCTTTTCTTTATCTTTCTCTTTCTCATCGTCAAAAGTATAACTGCCAAATGTTTCACCCAATTCAAGGATAACATTGGCCTCAGGGTCAATGTACTGAGGATAGTAGTCTAACATGACATCCTCGATCTCTATCTCATCCACACCTTGTAGCTCCTCGTCACTCATGACATCTACTTCCGAGAGCATCTTTGACAAGCTCATCTGGATTTAGTTGAAGCATATCTGCAAGCTGCTCGTCTGTCAGGTCGTGGATGATTTCTCCTTCCTCTATAGTATAGCTCATAAACGTCTCACAATCCCTTGCCAATCAAGAATCATAGTGAGTTGAGTCTTGATTTGCTAAAGGGGAATGACATCATAATCACTGTCTATTGAGCTTCATCTTTTGATTAAACATTCACATATCACACATAAATCATTAATCAAGACAGTTAAACATAAATCATCATTAATTACATTAATGTACTACACAATTCAAGTACAAATTTTTTTCAAATACATAAACATCTTAATCATTACTTTTGCCTTGATCGTGTGTCTCTTCAGTTTGAGGAGCTGAGGACGAGGTTCTTTGATCTTGATTTCTTTGGTGCGCCTCTCCTTAGCCGATTGATTTGAGACTGATGCAGTTGCATCACTTCTTGATCATCCTCGACATCATCATCATCTCTTTTTCCTTTTCCACTTCCTCCAGCTTCCTCCTCTCATATCATCTTCTTCTATTCATCATCGGTCGAATCATCATCATCATCATCTCCACCATCATCATCACCCTTAATCTTCAGGGATCACCCTTTCCCTTCAACCTTAACATAAGCTTTTGTTCTTTTTCTCTAACCCCTCGATCCGCTTAACGGATGCCATCACTAGCTTGTTTTTAGTCGTCAGGGCATGGTAAGCTCGAACTAAAGCTCTCTCATGAGTTGCGTTCTTCTCTGTAAGTTGAGCTATTTGCTTGTCCTGTGTGGTATTGACCGCCATCAGCTGATTAATCTGGTTGGCTCTCAGATCATCTGTCATTAACAGTTTGAGCACCAGTCTATTTAGGCTCGTCAGCTGTTCCTCTAGCCCAATCGTGGGTAGAGGAGTGCCCTGTGAAGGTGGGAATTGGATGGATGTGCCAGCTTGGGGAATGGTAGGTGTAGTAGTGGATGTGGTGTAGATGGGAGTAGAATGGAAGTGGGGTGGTGGAACAGTTTTGGGTAAGTTGGGTGACGTGGGTGTGAATGTATAAGTGGTGGTGGGATGTTAGTAGCAGTAGTAATGGTAGTAGTAGTGGTAGTGTACAGAACAGTGGTGGTGGAAGTGGCTGTGGTGGTGGAAGAACTGATCAAAGTAATTCTCGGCCTCTTCCCCTTCTTGCCATGGATTTGGGCCATCCTCTTCCTCCTGGAACCCTTGGCTATCAGGGCTCCCCTGGGCTAATCAGCTGGTAGGTAGGGTGTGTATATAGGATCTATGACATCAGCATCGCCACCCTCAACACGAGCTTGGCATCCACCAACCGCCTCCTTCCATTCTCGGTAGCCACAACTCAGATACCAACTCTATGGTGAGAGGCTCAACATCAGACTCATCCTCTTCATTTACAAGAAGTCCCAGTGGATGGCAGCCTGCTCGGATCCACCAGGAGCTAAGGAACCGCTCTGCTGAGGTGGTGGAGAGATAGTAGACATGTCGGTGGCTCATGTTTGACTAGTGCCGTCATCTCCACCACCCTGACCATGATCTTGGTCCATCATCGTCATCATCGTCTTCTGAACCATGAATGATAGGCTCAAGTCTGAATCGCTATCATCAAGGCGCCAACTCTTTCTGGCGGGTGCGACGTAGTCGACGTTGGCCAAATGACCAAATAATCTCTTAACCGGGGGCTTCACCTGCTTACCCCGGTACACTTTCATCCTCCTAATGTGGTGTCGTCTATAACCTCCAGAGACACCGCATCATCCTTCTCTTTGGTCTGGTGAGGAAGCTTCTCGTCAATGATCATCTGGAGGAACTTGGGTACATACAGAAACCCTCCTTCCCCTTCACCTCTATGTTCTCCCTCAAGTAGGCAAAGAACATCCTTGAAAAACTGAACAGGTGGTTCAGTACTAGTGCAACGAATGCATTTATGGATTTGATCACTCATCTCATCGAATCCTCCACGTCAGGAGGCTATGCACTTGAGGATCACATGTGCCAAATACTTGAATTGTGGGAACATGTTGCTCTTGTTTAGAATGTCGGCATTGATGTCACTGGTGTACTTGATCCTCAAGAAACATACCTAACTGTCAGGGGATGTAGCTGGTTGGGTAGTCTCCATCCTCACCCAAATCCAGGACTCTCCAGAAGTCGTCTTTCCCTATATCAATGTCTTGGCTGAAGATAGAGCTTCGGATCCTGTACAGGCTCCACTAAGCGATCGACCACAGCATTCTCCCAGAATACCTGCTGTATGGATTGATAAGGTGTGCAGGGAGAGATATGGCGCTGTAGATCTTAACCGTTTAGAAAAGCAATGATCCTAGCAAACTCTGTAAGTGTTCCGGGATGTAGAGTCTAGATAAGCACAAATATTGTGCTTTGTGCTCATCGTCCATCTGTCAGCCATTTTTCTGCAACACAAGTAACAACATGTTAGATCCGTTCACAAAAAAAATTTGAGTTAGAACAGATTATATCCAACTGTTTCAATTGCACGATTTAACCATACGACTGAACTCAGTCGTACGATTGAGCGTACGACTGAACTTAGTGTATGCCATGACATGCGGTTGAGTCAGTCGTGCGACTGAGTCACCGATTGATTCAATCGTGCGATTGAATCGTGTCTGGCTCAATCGTGCAACTGAAGTTCATTATTATGTCCTTTCACATACGCACTATGCGAGTCCAAAATTTTGAATTTTTGTCAAAACTGTCATTTACACTTCATATTTGGGTTTATTAGATGCGCATGGACTCGATATTACACTTAATGTCTTTTAAATTCACGTTTAGGTCCATTTAAGTGTTCTATTTTAGGATTCCAAGTCTTGGTTCTTGTTTTAACACATTCGAACAGTTTGGTTTGATTAAACCTCCTCATTTGTCATGATTTCAATCTTATAGTGCCTGTAGATGGATAATTATTTATCAGTAATGCTGAATCGAGATCAGACACAAAGAAAAATTTGAAAAGGGTGGCTTGGTAATTGGAGGTTTTGAGAGAGTTTTGAAGTCAAGTGTGGGGCTACGACCGACTGAGCCCCTTTTATACTGATTTGTGCTTCAGTCGGGCAATGGACCCACACGCATGATTCATTTGTGCGACTGAGGTTCAGTCGTGCGACTGACTTAGACTCTTTCATCCAGTCGTACGATTGGTTCATACTTGTGATCCAATCGTATAATTGACCCATACTCATGGTACAATCATGTGAGTGGCTCATACTCATGGTCCAATTGTGCGGTTGGCTCAAACTTATGGTCCAATCGTGCGGTTGACTCAAACTTATGGTCTAATCATGTGTTGGCTCAAACTTATGGTCCAATTATGAGATTGGCTCATACTTATGATCCAATCATGCGATTGGTTTATACTTATGAATTTGACTTCATATGTCCCAACATTTCACGAACTTAAATTTGATATATAACGTTATGACCGTTGATCATCTCAGACATGATCCTTTTAATAGGGAACCATTTGACCACCTCAGACGTGATCCTTTTAATTTAAAACCATTTGATCACCTCAGACGTGATCATTCTAATTAAAACCATTTAATCACCTCAGACGTGACCCTTTTAATTAACACCGTTTGATCACCTCAGACGTGACCCTTTTAATTTTTAGAACAATCATTTCAAGTTATTGTTTGGTTTATATTGTGACATTCACAGATGTCATCTTGTTACATAGTCCGACATCGACTCAATGCTGGCGACTAAACAGAAAACAACTTTAATTAAAATTGAAACAAGACGTATTTTTGTGTTTTTCATTTGAGGAGAGTTGAAAACTTTTAAATATCACTTAATCGATTTCTCCCCCTGAGTAGAACAGCTTCAAATTTTTTCGTCATTTCTGGAAGATTCATATGGAATCTTACAGGTATAAACATAATCATTTGTGACCCTTTTATATATATTTGGATAACAGAGAACGTTATATTTAGCCATCACAGATTCTTATTTATCTAAGAGTCAAAAGCACTCATAGGAAATCATACTAGATCTGTAAGAAGCACACAATATTTTGACTATCGTTGATTGCAGCCACAATGATTATCAGTATATTTATCCACTTAAATCCATACACAGATTTTGACTCATATTGGTGATTATTTAGGTTTATTATTTCAACAAGCATTGTGGATCCTCACTTATATGGTAATCAACATTTCTAAGGAGATTTGAGCGGTCTATGTGTTTTTTACAAGAAGAAACTATTCTAAGAGCTTTCAATGAGATGCAAGCCTCAGGTCAGTGCCATCACACAGCAGAGAGGCGCAAACAATAATGAATTTTAGAATATTTAGGTTGTGCTTATCCTCAGGTCAGTGTCATCGCACAGCAGAGAGGCACACAACCTATCTTCTTGTTAGAGCAGTTTTTTTACATATAACGCACCAACAACATTAGTCATTTGCTTGATTGCGTTCATATTTTTCATGCGAATTGCTCATTTTTATGGTCGTCCGCACACATTTGTGGCGTTTATTTTGCTCTTCACCCCTTATTGGAAATGCGTTGATTGTGTTAACCAGGGATAAGATGGAGATCCATAGCCTGTTGAATGATTTAGTTTTAATTGATACACCAATGAAGTCTACAAGTCTATTGTGTTGAATCTACCGACACATCATATAATGGACTAGCAATCCCTAGGCTTACTTTCTCTATGTAACCACAGTAACAGGCTAGTTTACTATCATTTTTCCTTTATTTGGCTTAGACTTCTTAGAACTTGTAGTATTATATAACATTGTAAACATTTATGTCCTTTTGATATCCTAAACAATTTGTTTCCTGTGTACTATCATTTTCCATAATCTTGAATCAATTTCACAGATTTGATGTCTTTGCTTTTCAGCTTATCTGCCTGCCCCTATTTTTTTTGAAATTAAATACTAACTACTGATGTTGAAACTAAAATTATTCACCCCCTAAAATTCTAAAACCGAAAAATGTTTTTGTGTTTTTGAAATTTTAAAGATAGGAAAATAAAATAAAGAAAAAATTAAAGTAAAAAATAAACATAGAGACGAACTATAAACTTGATTCGTCTGGAATCACATCATCTTTCTTTTTAACGCCATTAACCTCTAATAGATAAGAAACCGAGGTTTATCAAAAGCTTTTGTGTAGAGGTCGGCGCGTTGGAAATCCATGTTAATTTTAACAACATCGATTAATTTTTTTTCAAAACAGTCACGTATAAAGTGATATTTAATTCTGATGTGTTCAGTTTTTCGGGTGTTGGACCGGATTTTTAGTGACAGCAATAGTAGCAGAATTATCAACAAATATAGGGGTGTTAAAAATTGCAAACCGTAGTCTCGCATTTGCTGTTGAATCCAAATGATTTGTAAATAGCAACTTGCAGCGGCAACATATTCAGCTTCACATGTTGACAGAGCCACAGACGTCTACTTCTTACACTGCCAGGTGACTAATCGTCTTCCAAACAACTGACATCCCGCTGATGTTGACTTGGAATTCATCTTGCAACCTCCATAATCAGAGTCACTATACGCTGTAAGCTCAAAGTAATCATCATGAGGATACAACAACCCAAGCGTTAGAGTACCCTTCAGATAACGAAAGATCCTTTTTACCCCAATCAGATGATTCACTTTTGGTTTTGCCTGATATCTGTAACAGAGACACATGGCGTACATAATATCAGGACGAGAAGCGGTAAGGTACATCAAAGATCCGATCGTTCCTCGATACATAGTGGCATTTACCAGATCACCATTTTTGTCAGGTGCCACATAATGGTTCGTGGCAAGTGGAGTACCAGCAAGCGTTGCATTCTCCATGTCGAACCAACTCAGGATATCTCCTACATATTTGGTCTGATGCAGGAAGATTCCATTTAGGGTCTGATCCACCTATAAACCAAGAAAGAACTTCATTTCTCCCATGACACTCATTTCAACTCTGCTTTCATCACTGATTCAAATTCTTTACATAATACTTCGTTTTTGGAGCAAAGATTTTGCCATCTACATATATCTGCACCAGTAGTAAATCACCATCTTTTTCCTTTATGTACAACGTGTAGTCAATTACTCCTCTACGAAAGCCATGTTTCAGCAGATAAGTAGAGAGTTTCTCATACCAGGCTCAAAGGGCTTGATGGAGCCCATACAAAGCCTTGTCAAGTTTATAAACTCTATCCTAATGATAAGGATCCTTGAATCCTTCAGGCTGACTGATGTAAACCATTTCACGGATCTCAGCATGAAGAAATGCACTTTTCACATCCAATTGATATACTTTGATCTTTATATAGGATGCATAGGCTAGGAAGATTCGAATTGCTTCCATCCTTGCCACTTGTGTGAACACTTCATTGTAATCAACTCCTTCAACTTGCCTGAACCCTTGAACAACTAGTCAAGCCTTGTTTCTGATTATTACCCCTTGGTCATCCTTTTTACACCAAAGAACCCACTTAGTGCCAATCACCTTTGCATCTTTTGGTCTGTCCATAAGCGCCCAGACACCTAACTTCTTAAACTGTAGGAGTTCTTCTTGCATGGCACCAACCCATGCCTCATCCTTTAAGGCCACGCTTACATATTTGGGCTCAACTTAAGACACGAAACATCCATAGGCCCCATCGTGTAGGTATCCATTTTCCATGACTATAGCATAATCAGCTGAGTATAGCTGATTTCTTGTCTGAACTCCCTAGAGAATATCCCCGATGATGTTGTCCAAGGAATGATTCATATTAACTCTTGTTCAGGGAGTGGTAGGAACTACTACTTTATCATCTAGGTTCTAAATCCCATGTTCAGCTTCTATGGTGTTAAAGTATTGGGTTCAGAAGTTCCAGTTACTTAATGATCCGCTACAGGTGTATTTCAGTAGTAGGGGCCTGTTCCTCCTGGTTCACATTTGCAGTTTCAACTTCTTCATCATCAGAGGAGGGATCGGTTATCTCTAGCTCTCCCCCTAAAGGGATAGAAGTATCTTCTAATGGAGCTGAGGATGTCGAGTCTTGAGTAGGAGTGTTCAGAACATCGTACATTATTTGAGTGGCCAACTCATCATCAGAATAGGAAGTAGGTAGATTAAAGGATTTAAAAAATCCATCATAGTCGAAGAAGAAAGAGTGTCCTTTTCCAGCAGGGGGTGGTGTATCTTTGCATATCAACATTACACCACACTTCTCCTGACCGGTTGAGTTATTATAAAATCTCTTTTCTGGTATACTGTAGCCAAGAAAGATACCTTCTTCTGTCTTCTCGCAGAACTTCACAGTCTGATTTTTTAACAGCATGCAGGGAGCTCCAAATGGTTCTAGATACTCCAAGTTGGTTTTATGTTGCTGGAGCAATTCATAACAGGTTTTTCCATGACATTTGACCACTAAGACTCGATTAGAGTATAGCACGCATTAACCACTGCCTCATTCCAGAATTGAATAGGCAGTTTTGAGTCAGCTAGCATTGTCCTTGCTGTTTCTATCAAGCTCCTATTCTTCCGTTCAGCAACACCATTCATCTGTGGAGTGTAGAAAGAAGTGAATTGATGAACAATCCCTTTCTCTTGACAGAATGGCTCCATCCACTGATTCTTCAATTTTGTCCTGTTGTCTGAACGAATCTTCCTTACTTTTAGCTTGTAGAGTGATTCTAATGTAGTAACTAGATGTTTGAATAATTCCAATGTCTCTGACTTTGCTTTCAGAAACATCACCCAAGAGAATCTTGAGTAATCATCCATCACCATTAAGCAGTACCAATCTCCAGCAATGCTCTTTGTGCTTACTGGGCCAAACAGGTCCATATGTAGCAGCTTAAGAGGAATGTCAATAAAATAAACTTTCTTTGATTTATGAGACTTCTTTTTCTGTTTCCCTTTCTTGCACGCTATGTAGAAATCTGGAAGCTAGAAGTTCTTGATAGTAACTCCACCCACAAGATCATTCTAAACTAGATGATTCATCTTCCTAGGATTGATGTGTCCCATTCTCCTATACCAGGAAACTGAATCCCTCTCAGTTGCTTTTGACAAGAAACACCAAGCAGTAAACTCAGTTGTGGAGGCTTTTGAAAGGTCTAAGACATACAGGTCGTTATATCTTAAGACGAACATTAGAACTCGATCCTCCTCGATAACATACTTCTTATTAAGTATGTAACACTTCTTATTGTCAAACACAACCTTAAATCCCTTATCACAAATTTAGGAGAGAGAAAGCAAGTTGTTTTGCAATTGCTGAACGTAGTTTACCTTGTCAAACTTCACCTTCTCGTTTCCCACTTCGCCTTGAGCGGTGATATATCCTCCTTTATTCCCTGCGAATGATACGTGTCCCCTTTTAATTTGCTTGACATTGAAAAGGAGCGATGAATTCCCAATCATGTGCCTGGAAGCCCCACTATCAATAATCCAGGTATTAATGGTAGCGCTGCAGCAGACAACCTGCATATAGAATGGAAATAATTATTTCAGGTTATGGACCTAACCCTTAACTGGCTTGGGTTTCCCAGAGGTGTCACAGATCATGAACTCAACCCACTGACCTTCGGAGGACGATGACACATCTTGCTTCTTCTTGTCCTCACTATCAGACATATTACTTGATTTTTCCTTCCATAAACCAGTTTTGTGTAAGGCCTGTTTATTGTAAACAGACGACTGGCTTATGGTTTAAACTTTTGGTTCACTAATAATCCTAGGTTTAACCTTAGGTAACATAGCTTCGCTTTGAGCTTGTCTTTGTTGCCTTTGGTATCTTGGAGGAGTATTAGATCTAGTTTTAAAAAAATCTTTGTTTTTCATCAAAAAGTTCAATTTTTCTTCTGGGTGTCTGATAATAAGGACAATTTGGAGAAATATGTTCTCGTTTTCCACATCTGTAGCAGGATCTCCCTTCGACAGATTGAGGAAAATTTTGTTGAGGGATTGAGTGTGGTTGGGGGCTGGATAGTTTCTCTTCCTTCTTAGATGTTTCACCTTCTTTAACAAACTTAATTATTTTGACATTTAAAACATCTTTTGCTTTCATTTTATCAGGATTTTGATGATTAACACGTTTAGGGTTTGTTGGTTTTGATATTTTAGGTTCTGAAATAGACGTTTGTGAACCCGACCCAACTCTATCCTTTTCAGTTTTATCACACAAATCCTCAATAAGCACCTTATCTTTTGATCCCAAAGTAGTAGCCTTCTGTTAAGTAACAGATTGCATAGTTTTACCTGTGTACTCTGGATCACTGACCGGTGGAGTAGTCATCACAAGATCCTTAACTGGGTTATTATTTATTGGTCTACATTTTCTATTTAAAAGGATTGCATGTGGTGGCGTTACTACTTTATATCCCAGACCTTCCCCGCCATTACGTTCTTTCACTAAGTTCTGAAGTATGTGAGAGGAACTTGCTAAACTATGCAGTTTTTGTTTTAAAGATTCAATTTCGACTTGTAAAACTGCTTTTTCCTTTTTAGTTTCCTCTAAAGTGGTTAAATAGAATTTAATGTTGTTTGATTGATTTAGGGTAACAACCTCGGTTTCCCTTAATTATTTCCCTAATAGTTCTATCTTTTCTTGGCTGTGCTCCAGCTCACTCAAGAATGGGACGGCAGTGGTCCGCCGGCAAGCTAAACTGCACTTATTTTGTTTTAAAACACGGTTTGCTTCAGTGCATAGTGTTAAATCATTTACCAGTTATCAATGTGTTCTAATAACCTAACAAATTTTAAGTCAATGATTTCTCTAAATTTATCACATTCAGGACAGGCATGTTTCTTAAATAATTCGTCTTTAGAGTATACCTGTGCGGAACTGGACGAATCGGCCATCAATGAAGATTCAGACTCTTCGATAACTGGAGATTCTGAGTTTGCAGCACTTAGTTCTTCTTCAAATAGATGATCAACAACATCCAAAGCTTCATCAATATCTGAACGTGCATGCTCAGCTATGATGTCTCCCTCACTCGCAGATCCATCATCCAAGCTATCAACTAATGCTACATTTGATTCTCCTTAGATACAAATCGGAAGGACCAGTCTTGTCCTTCATCTCCCTGAGCAACTATAACCTTCAACTCTTTACTTGATGATGCTCCAATCTTCTTTTTGTCTTGACGATTGATCGAGGTTAAAGGATTGCCATTACCAGTCTTCTTCGGTTTTACGCATTCACGTTTGAAGTGCCCTTTTTCTCTACAGTTGAATCATGTGACCTTGGTTTTATCAAACCCAAATGTAGTGTCTTTAGTGGCAACCAAGTTCTGCCCCGTCTTCTTAACAAACTTTTTGGCTCTCCAAACTGCACTAGCCAAAGCCCATATTATATCCATATGCTCTAACTCAGTCTCATCAACCTGCTCGTAGTCCTCGTTAGCAAGATGACAATTTCCAATCTTACCAGCAACTAACCCATCATAAGACTAAACAACTGCAGCTAGAAGATCCATGTGCCCTTTTGCAACTTCCACAGTAACATTTCCGAGATTCTCGGTCTTCAGCTTAGTTGAATTGGAATCAGGGACAATGCATTGGGTTTTAAATGAACCTGACGTTTCGCTTTCCGAGGAACTGCTTTGGGAAGGAGCAGATGAAGTAGACACAAACGCCGTTTGTAGCGGTGCGCCTGATGAACTCGGAGTTGGAACATAATTGTACAGTGAAGGATTCTGAGCGTAGGATCCTTTCTTAGACTTGTATTTCTAACGTAGTTATTCCACCCTTAACTTCAAAATGAAATCGTTTATGTCTAATGTAGCAAGAGTGTCATTTTGTCTCAGATTAGACATAAATGGACCCCATTTGTCTGGCAGACTATCAGCAAATCTTGAAACTTTATCTTCCATAGATGTGGTCACACCATGAGTATGCAACTCACTAATCAAGTGATAGAATCTATCAATGATGTCATCTAAGCTCTCATTTCCTATTGGTGAAAAATTATCAAATTTCTTCTTGAGAGCTTTAGCCTTCAGCGCTTTCAGGGTTGTATTATCATCATATCATTTTTCTAAGGCCTCCCATAACTTCTTCGACTACTTGTTCTCCGAGAATTGATGAAATATATCCTTAGGTATCGACTGAGTCAACAATGCATAGGCTTTCTTTTCAGTGTTATGCGGAACCTTCTGAGATTCATTCATACCCCCTAGAGTCAATTTCACTCCATTGGCATTGACTGGTACAGTACAACCAATCTCAATAGATGTCTAGAGATTAGGCTCTACTCCATTCAATTATATTTCAAACCACTGTTTCCACTCTGGGTATTCATCCAACGTTAACAACTTTGGCGGTTTGTTGTGATTTCCTATCTCATTTTCCAGAAGAAGAAGATTCTGGATACGCGAGTCTTTTCTGGCAGTGAACGCAACAAACTGGTCTTCCATTGCTTAGAACTTAGCAAACTTAAGACAAGATAGGTTCACTCGTGCGATTGAGCAAGGCGACTGGGTCAATCGTACAATTAAAGAATGCGAATGAATTCAATCGTGCGATTGGACTCACTCGTGCGAATAAAGAGGATGATTGAGGTCAACCGACTAGAATAGCTTAATCATGTGAATGAACGATGCGACTGAGTCCAGTCATGCGATTGGAGTATACGAATGGGAACCAGTCGTACGATTGATCCAATCATGCGACTAAGGCTGTTGTGTTTGAAAAAAGTCGAATTCTGAACACTTTGACACAAAATACGAATTTTTCAAGACCCCTAATCTGTCGTATGAAGAAAAATTGAAACTTTAACACATGCACTCGTCAAAAACACGTTTTAAAGCAAAAAGATGAATCTTTTGATAAGAAACGTTAATTTTAACACCAAAACTAATCGAATCCACACAAAACCAAGAGGCTAGGCTCTGATACCATTTGTTGGGACCATTTTCGTATGGAGTACTAACAGATTCTGTATGAAACCAAATCAAATAGAGCGAAATTCTATTTGATTGGCGATCCAATATGTAAGAACGAATAACCTGATCTATCTAACGATTAAACAAATGTTAAGAATGAGTTGGAATCGATCAGCAACGAACTACGAAGTTGGATGGACGAACTGGGACGCTCTAGATGGCTAGGGTATGATAGTATTCGAAGTGTTATGTTTTTCCATGAATTATATGGTATTTATAGGTTTTCAGTATCCATTCGTACGACTGAGCCATTAGCATGGTTCAGTCGTGCGACTGACTCGTGCGTTTGACTCATACGCATGACTGAAGGTTCAGTCGTGTGACTGAGTCAATCTTATGTCTCAATCATATGACTAATCCAGTCTCCTAGTTTAGTCGTGCGACTGGTCCATGAGAATAGTTCATTCGTGCGTATGGTCCATAAGTATGGTCCATTAGCATGAATAACCACCTGACTAAGTTGAACACATTTCTAAGTCATTATTGACTTAAAACTATGTACAACAATCTCTAACCTATATATAATATTCATACATATGAATAATACTGAATACAATAATAACATGATATAATCAAGGATAGATAAACATCAAAACACATATCATATATCATTAAGCATTCATATTACATATGTGTAAGAAATGAAAAACTTTTACATTGAAGTACATAAACAAGGAACATGGTGTATCAACAGGGTTTATGAGTAGAATATGCATGATGTCATGACGAATGTATTATATGCATATGTATATGAGATGTTATCTTTTATTAGTTTTCAAAACATATTTATATTATAATATAATATATGTTTTGTATTATGTTATTACTTTACGTATTATGATGAATGTGTGGATTAACGTAAAGTGTAACATAATGAAAAGAAAGATAACAAAGATGAAAAGTGAAACGTAATGAAAGAAAGTAAAGGCTTGCAAGCAGAAAGAAAGGAGGATCACAACTCCTTGAGAGTTGTCAGCTCAACTGTGTGTATGATAACGTGCGATTTTAACCCATGAGGGTTCACACACAGGGGGTCAGTCTAGTTGACTAAACCCATAGTACGAAATGGGATCCTTGTCATTCGACCCCGGCTTTATGCCAAGTTATGATACGGCTTTGTGCCAGTTAGAAACGGGGCTTTATGCCTAGAATGGTGGCTTCGGACCACGGGCTTCGTGCTAATTAGTAAAGAAGCTTTGTGCTCGAAATGTCTGTTTCGGACCACGATGGGGGAAAAGCCTGACATGATCTAAAGTTAGTACGAACGAGCGAGATAATAAAGTATGAAACGAACGAAGTGATAAAGTACGAAATGAACGTTAATGAAAGATAGTGACAAAGTACGAGACAGACGTTAACGAAAGATAAGGATAAAGTACGAAACGAGTGATAACGAATGAAATGATAAAGTATGAAATAAACGAACATGTGCGATAACGAATGAACATGTATGAAAGTAAAGAAAGTGTTTTATGGAAAAGAGAAATTTTACGTATGAAACGTATAAAGTATTTTGATACTTATAAAACTAGAACTCACTCAGCAACACCAACTTTATGCATTTTTAGTTGGCAGGTAAAGGTTACTGAGGATGGCATGCAGGGAGGCTACTCGGCAAGGTAAGATTGGCATCCATTCACACATATTATTGTTGATTTATAATGCAATGAACGAATGTTTTCCTTTTTTAACTTAACAACGTTGTATTTCATATCGACAGTATTTATGAATGAAATGAATGGCTTTTGATAATTAAATTCCGCTGTAATGTTTTATGAAAATTATATTAATATATATGTTTAGTGCTATGAACGACCAACTGTGAGATATTCGGGGATCGGGGCCTTACACAACCGCCATATTGTTGTGGACAATTTTTATGGATGGCGCAGGTCTTCAAGAATGCAACATCCTAATAAGGTACTGAATAGATAACGTATCCCTCCAAGGATTCAACATCCTCAGCTAATGATAATTATTAATTAACCAACGGTCACTTGAAGTCCAAGCTGTTATCAGAAGGATATTGACCATGTTTCTCCACTATTACACACCGTGGTCATTAAGGGAGATGTGGGAGAAGGCTCAACAGCTAGAAGATTTAGTCTAAGGAAATCCCTAGAATCTAGGATAGGTTCTTATACTTATTAGTTATTTAATCTGAGCTTATGAGATCATATAGGACACATACTATCTGATTATTTCATATGCACTAACAATCTTGATTGCTCTTGTAACACTTAGAAATGATCTCTGATTGAACTTTGCTTTTACCATTCAATATAAACCGGTGGTGATAGTTTTCACAACCCGATGTTTTTATGTCGACGATCTTCATTGATCAAGGGCTTTTCCTCGTATAAATCATAGCGTTCGTCCTTATTCTTATTTACATTCATTTAACATTGATCAAACACTTCACCTCACTCTACTAATTTGGATAAAAAACCCTTAGGTAGATTTTTGACCAAAACAATCATTACTCATGTGACTAATCGTCCATAGTCACAAATTGAGTAAGCGGTTCATCTCGATGACATGAGCATTAACCGACACCATAAGATTTATCAGCATGCACGAGCACTTGTAAATTCACAGTTGCGTAGATCTTGATGTAACTAACAATCTACCTTACTTGGGCATCCTAGCTCCTATAATGTATCATAACATAAGTGTCTTTCTATAATTCACATCTTGTCTAGGCATTCTTCTTCATATTCGCATATCAAGTTGCATAATGTTACTCATAACTACTTATTCCTAGTTATGTTGGACAATTGACATTGAGAAATCTATCTCTTTGTAGCTTGCTATGCTTCATCTCATTACTCAATGATTCACGCTCATGAATCAAGTCAGTCTTTTAACTTACAAGTCACTCGTAATACTATGGTAACACCTTCTTACAACTTTCTCACTACTCCACACCAAGGATGAGAAATCAGAAGACTTGTGTACGGTAAATGCTTAACAACATAAGCTACTCATTATTAACCATTTACAATATGCTCGTGTCTAGCCATCTTCCATCATGTTTCTATGTATATCTATGTGGCATAATATTTACTTTCCATATTTGTGAATACTTTAACTATGTATGAACATTTCCTACTTGCCATCTTACGACCTTAACATACGACTCACCTCTAGCATGAAGCTGCCCATAATTGCATCCTTAACATGGCACCATTCTCAGTTTAAGTCCAGACATCCATGAATGCATGAATCTTTTAAACTATAGCTCTGATACCTACTTGTAAGGCCTTAAACTTAGGAGACCTCACTTGTTGGATTTACTCATTCGCATGCAGTTCTTAAACTAAACATATTCTACACTTGTAGAGGAAATAACCTTTATTTATAAAAATAACGTACGTTTGAAATGAATATAGGTTATAGTAATAAAAACATTCATCTTAGGATGCGAGTCCTAAGCCGAGTAGCCTCTAGTCCAAGATAAGCACCCCGCCTAAGATTTCATTGACAAACCTACACTTAATCTGATACGTATACTAAAATTAGCTAAAGCGGGTTCAAGTTTTTTAAAAACATTTAAAAACAATTTATCACAACTAAAAGCATTTCATAAAATCAATCTTTAGTTGTAAAACAATTTCACTTTAAAGAGTTATAAGTAAACATTCATATTTGACACAAAATACTTTTAACCTTAACCTTTTTTAGCCAAGCATTTAAAGTTATAAAAGTATCATAACATCGCCCTTATGGCTTAACATCCTAAACTTACAATGTATACCATAGCCCCTATGGCTCGTTGTCCAAAAACCAACCATGCAAAAAATAACATAGGGGTCATGTTCAATCCATCAGTGATCGCCACCCCTTCATATCACCAGTTGTCCTTATCGTAATCATAAACTAGTTGTACAACCCTAAAAGTGACAGGTCAACAAGGCATTATCCCTCTTATTTTTATGATAGTCACGTTTCCTTGTTGTGACATTGTCAAAAGGCTCGTAATATGCCTAATTACTTGAAATAAGCATAATTCCAAGATTGTATACATTAAATCCATTCACTTAAAACACTCAAGACTTGAAACATTTATATTATGTTCAAATTGTCTGTTACATTTTCCATTTAACCATTCCTTTAAGCATTTATTTGAGAGTACATCAGTCAATATATTGGTTAAAGCCCAACCCGTTCATTTTATTTATGGTGTGTCAAATCATTTAATTCATTGAAAACCTTTACCATGTAGGACTCGATAATGTTGAAACCATGTATTATACTTGAAACAATACACGTGAAAGACATAGACTTGACACCTTAACTTTTCAAAAGAACTTTGAATAAAAAACATTCTTTCATCCATAAAAAATGTCTTTCATGTGTAAATACATACTTTGAAATATTGTTTAACATTATATCAAGTCCGTACATTGTTTTCGAATATATTATTTTTCGTAAATAGTGAACATGTGCACTTTAGACATACTACCTTACCAAAAAGTTATTAAAACATCCACTGGTGTCTATGATCATAAACACATTCATAAAGCTTTCAGGTAAGCATTCATATCAGCAAAAAATGGTAACATTCTAAAATATAGGCATACAAAATCACCTTGGCCTCTAATACTAATAGATGTTCAGTTCAATTAACTTGTATAACCTTAAAACATCTCATCTAGTAGTTCATTCTAGATTGACCTGCATCATATGGATTGACATAATACCCATAACTTATAAATTAAACAAAAATAGGGAATTGTCTTATCGCGTTGATTAATCTTCTATTTCTCTGTTAATTAATAGTATAATCCTTTATTTACGTGTAACCTCTCGTTATTAACACGTGAGTGGTTTCTATCTAAATCTCATCATCTATCAAAATCATACCTCTTTCATATTAAAGATGCTTATATTGTAAAAACATACTTCTTTAGTCATAATGAAAATCAGACAGAGTTTTGCTTGTTTTTGGCTTAAACTTAATAACTTCAGCTGTCCAATTTCATCATCAGATCATTACTAATTATCCCTAACAAATAGGCTTTGGCTTCTAGTATCATAACCATACATGCTTGGATTTTTAAAAGCCCAAGGATTAGTTTAAACCTACCGGCCACAATAAAACTATCACCACTACCATCCTTGGACATTGCCTCCATCTGCCGCCACCATAGTAGTTAAGGAAATTACTATTTCACGGGCATACAAATGAGTGGCCCTAAACACCATTAAACGAACCCAGATTGAGTTGATTCAAGTGGCAATGGATCCATCTCACCAAGCTCTACAATTTCCAATACTTTCCAACACTAGAATCCGCCGTCTGCGTCACTAAGGAGCTAAACAGTCACCAAAAAAGCCCCTAGAGCACTGTTCTGTTCAGAGCTGTAGAAATCCAATGTCCAAGTCATAAACAAAAAATTTCAACAATGAAAGTTTCCCCTCTGTCTTTCTAGTTCCCATAAAAATTTAAGGTCGATTGAATGGTTAGATCTCCAGAGATCACCGATCTTTTTATGATAGGTTTATCATAAAAGGAATTTTCTTCCCCTTATTCTTTCCTTCTTGAAATATCCGTTTTTGCAAATGAAAAGGGGAAAGGAGGCCTAAATTAGGTGTTGGATATTAATGATTGATTTTTAATCTCATTGGTCCCTCCATATTTCTTGTTGTATAAATTACACTTTTCGTCCTTTAGGTTTGTCGTAAATTTTAGGTTTCATCCTTAAACAAAGGAAATTATAGTAAACTTCCCTTATATTTAAAAAACGATTGCAAGTTTTATCCTTTCCACTCACATACGTTAAAATTGTTTGTCAAGTCTAGTCTTTTGACTTGCATATGGGGGCAATATGGTCATTTTATTTGTTTACATAAAAAAACATAAACCATTTCATCATCATCATCTACCATCACACATTGTTTCTCCCTCTACACCACCTTCACTTTACTACCCTATTACTATGAGAAACTCTATAATTGTCTTTATCAGTCTCCCTCACACACATACTGTTTGTATAGCACTTGATTTTGGTGGATTTTTATAGATGATTACTTTAATCAAAATCTAAATCTGAGGTATGAGGTTATGGAGGCCAGTCACCGATCGGTCTTGCATCATCTGCCATCACCTTTCTTTGTCCCACCACCTTTCTTTACCCCACCACCATCACCATACTACCACCACTACACCAATTGTTAAGAGAAGTGGCAACGATGGTGGTGGTGGTTTTGGTGGGTGACAATAGCAGCTTTCAAATGGTGGGGTGGCATAGGATGATGGTGATTATGGTAGGTGGTGTTAACGTGTTTCAAGTGGTTGGGTGGCATCAAGAGTAATGGTGGTTGTGGTGGGTGGGATGGTGGGTTTCAAGTGGTGGGGTGGCATCGAGGATGATGGTGGTCAGAGATGAAAGTTGGGGCGGAGGTCATGTTGGCCCGAGATATAAGAGGTGTGGAAGTGTTTTGTATTGTAGAAAAAGAAGAGAGAAGGAGTAGGGATATGTTTTGTTAATGACAAGAATAGACCTTATAAGAGTAACAAAACCATACTTTCCTCATGTTCAAGGCACATGTCTATCTTTAATGGAAAATCTAATGCCCCTTAGTAAAAGAAGTAAATTGTGACAAAATAGAAATATCAAGGACGACTATTATTATTTCTTTAGTTTAAAGACGAAACTATGTTAAGGGACAAAAAGTGTAATTTACTCTCTCCGAAATCACTAAATTCAAACTTTCTATTGTTTTTGATGTTTTTCTCCTAAATTTTTGTAGTTGCATAAAACAAATGACAAACTTTAAACATTTCAACCAAAATCTTGCTGAACGATCTTTTTTTACCAATACTTCCATGCTCATCAATTTATAGCCTCTTTTTATCTACTTTGACAACCCATCTTAACCCTCATAATATCCCCTCATTACGACTTTAACTTCAAGCTTTTTGTATTTCGTAAAGACATAAAAATTTGGGGTGTTACAGATTTTATCGAGTCTCAAAAACCTACAGGCTGACCAACATCATGTTGACTCATTTTCGGACATGTTTTTTTGGGTTGTAAACTTGTATGAAAGCATGCACTTTTGGGACAACATGACTAAAGTACATAGAGAGATTGTGCGGCGTAGGCTTAGGATTGCTTTGGCCGATGTAGAATCTTTTCATTAAATGTATCTTAATACAATATGTGCCTAACGATTATTATGAATAACTTGATTTGGTTTTAGTGTTTTCTATTTATACATGGGTTTGTAATGTTTCACTTGTCGCCCTCTTATGATTCGTCATCAACAGAGTAGTACATTGGCCATATTTACTCATAATTAAAATGAGTTTTACCTTAATATTAGAAAATATTATTTTTCTAAATTGCTAGATTTAGAATTCTAAAAAAAATCTTTTTGTTACTATGAAACTAAAATACCCGGCCATTCTAGCGGCATAAATTTCCAATGAAACTTAAAATGTTAGCTAAAAGCTTCTTGGAATATTCTTTTTAGCTTGTAAATAATTCATATTTCTCTCCCAACTTGTTATTTTACTGGATTATTCCGCATCTCACACAACCCTAAATCATTTTCTCGTATCAAAACTAATTCATATTCATGCTTCTGCTTTCCCACCCCAAATCATCTCCTTCAGCCTAACCCACAACCATGGCAAGCTGCAACACTATCATCGCCATCTTCTTGTCGTGAAACCAATGTCTCCACTTTTCCAACATCTTATTATTTTCCACCTATATTTGAGTTGAATATCAAGTAAAAGTCGGATTACTTATTGCGGTAATGCGTTAAGCACGCCTACTTATATTTTTGTGAATCGGTCGTATTAAACTTGTTGCGTCAAGTCCTCAACTAGGTTATAAGTCAACAAACATAAATGGACGATCAATGCAATGGATGAAACTTTGCCACCATTTGTTTTCTGGAAGTTTGGCATTGAATCACCGGCGCACACCATTGAACATCATAATAACTTCTAGACAACAAATGTACCACACAAGTATGTTAATTTGATGCGATAATAATGTCATATTTACCTTTACATCTCACACTAAAAGTCTCGTTAAACCTCTCTCCTGTATCTCTTAAATCGAGTAAGGTGCTAACTTTCATTTGGATTTATTTGCGTCTTTAAAATAGTTTTAGTATTTATCTTTGATAAAAATTATAGATCAATTTCCGTTGTGGTATTTACATGTTGATGTTAGTTAATTATTGTTCATTGACATCACCAATTGTAAGTTTTATATTTAAGGCTATAACGACTCTATATCATTTTGTGTAAATTTTCTTTGACCAACCAAAGTGCATTAGAAATCAGTAGAATAGTCACCGGTCACTTTGGTAACTAATATATTTCACAATTTTTATGATTTTATACACGGAATATATTGGAAAGTTGTATCTGGTAACATAACAAATAAATGTTTGGAAGGTACAAATAATTTCTCCTCCCGAAAGTAGAATACAAACGGACCAAAAAGATGTTGGCGAAATCATACCGAATGAATAATTAACATGTTACAGAAAGTTTCATCTTTAAAATCTTTATTTGAAAGTATTTCCCAATTTAGTGACCAGAGGTTGAAATCTTCCCGGTAATGTAAATAATCTGCAATAATAAAAATATATTGTTTTTCCAACCCTCTAATGGGTATTTAATTGTTGTAATGTGACTCAAAGAAGTAGCAATACTTGGCATGGCTTGTAATTTGATGAGCATGTCTAACTTCCTTTACCGCCCCTCAGGGATCGTCATCGTCATGGACGTCTGATCTGGTTTATAGGAAGAAGAAGAAGAGCCGGACAAGGTTTTTCGTGCTACAAAAGCTAGTTGTTTTGGATTTGGAAGGCTTGCGATATCACCCGCAAGCATCAGAAGTACATTTGTCATGGACGGACGATCACCTGGATCTTCTTGCACACATAACAGCCCAACAATTATGCACTTCAATACCTCTACGGAATTGCTAGATTCTATTAGCCTTTGATCCATCAGTTCAAATGGCATGCCTTCTTTCCACAAATTCCATGCCTGTCATTTGTTGCATATTAGGATTTTAACAGAATATGCACTACCTAGGATAGAAAGGAAGTTGCTTACATAACCTAAAAGGCTTAAATTCTGTCGCAATTTGGGAGGCACCGAGTTCTTCTTTCCACTGATAATCTCTAGAACAACTACTCCAAAGCTAAAAACATCTGACTTAATCGAAAAAAAGCCTTCTAATGCGTACTCTGGAGCCATATAGCCACTGCATGTACAGGTTACGAGAAAGATCAAGATACATGTGCCTTTAATAGACGAAGAAAAGAAAGATATATATGGATTGTTCTAGTTATCAACTATTGAGAGTCTTGCTAAAACTGTTCCAGCAATCAAAAAGGTTTGTATTCATATAAATTCTTAATCTTATCTAATTTGTTGTCATGACATGAACTTATACGGGTTGATTAGTCGATGAATAGTATTTTAGGGAACTCCGGAACATGGTAGCATCAAATGCATGTTGAGTAGATAGGCCATGGTTGTTCACTTACTAGGTTCCGACGACTCTATTGGTTGTAGCTTCCATTTGATGGGGTTTTAACATGTTTATCAAAGCTTCATACAACTTGTTTATATGAAAAACGCAGCGGAATATATGTTTTAAAACATGTTATCTAATTAATTGTTAAACCATTTTTAACAAACAACCCCAACCCATGGATCTTTATACAATGCATACAATAATAAAATATAAGATAGACAAGATACTACAACCTTTGTAGCTTCCTTAATCCGAAAATAAGAAATGAAGATGATGAGATTGTAGCTGAAACTTCAATGGAGAAGCTCTCAAGAGGTTGTACCCCAAGCTTACAAAACACCCTTTCTTGCTAGGATTGTAACACCAACTTGATACTTCTCTTGAACTCTTGATTTCCAGCCAATAATGGTTAGACTAAGAGCTGAAAAATTCTGCTCTTTTTCCCCTTTGAAAACCCGTAAGAAACAAAAGAGAGATGGAGAATCTTATTCACTTGTTCTTTGTGTGTAAGAGTATTCAAATGCAAAACATGTTGAGTGGAGTTATGGGTTGTATTAAAAACAACACAAAGTTGTTTCCAATGCATCATGGGGCGGCCGAATAATGCCCCTTTTGTCTCCCTCCAAAGTTTTTATAAACTTAAAAAAAATAACACTCTTGCAATTTGAGTTTTATAAAATTAAACCATTTTAATTTTATAGATTTTACACACTATTATATGTCATTGTTTAACTTGTTTAAGCAATGTAACAAATAATATCTTATGAACAAATTATCTATATGTATAATCTTGTTCATTTACAAAAACAATGAATTAGAAAACCCATTTTCTAAGTTGGTGTCATAATTTATTTGTATGATCTTATCAACGAATAAATTATCCATTGGTGTTTGTTTAGCTTGTTATTGGGTATGACCCGACTTGGATCATATTACACTAGCCACATCAATTTAATATGTATCTTGGGCAGATCAATTCTTTCAATCTCCCACTTGCACAAGATTCATAGAAGATTGATGCAAGCAGCAAATAACGCCTAGCAACGGTTTGCTACCCCTAATGTATATGACTAAGTGCCATTCAATAACATCATCCTTTTCAAGTTCCTTACTTGAATATGTTTTAGGTGAATTAATCATCTATCCTTTCGTTTCAGATGTCATGTTAAATCCAAGAGACATAGAATTGTCATTCTCCGATGATTTAACTTTAATAGGCCTTAGATATCTAACTCTCAACGAATAAGAGGAACAAATCCCATCTTGACTACATACGTCTCTCACAATCACCTCATATCATACCTGAACACAGCCTTATGTACTGCCATTTTTCAGAACAGCAAAGTACTAAGTCAAAGTACAATACTTGGTGAATATCAAGACCCACTTTGTATCTCAGGTCTGAGGATAAAATGATATTCGCCTTTACTCAATATCTCTTATGACTAATCACAAAGATTCCATGCAGAAATAATTGAGAGCGGGTCAGTCCAATATCTATATCCCATAGATATCAATGAACCTTGGTAGCAACCTCTTGCTTTATATTCATACCTTATGAATATCAACCAATCCAATTTCATTATAGTCTTACATTCATAATTGTTCCCACAAGTATGATCGACTACGGACGTTTAGAATAACTTATTTATTCACGGATTTAAACATGCTAAAATAGAAGAACAAATGAAAATTATAACCATATAATTAAGTCAAATAACATAAGTTCTAATATCTAAATACAAAATACAACATCAAACCCAGTCACTTGAATATCTAAGTCCCATGGCACAAGTATGGCTTTCATGCTTTGCCCTTTCAAGGAGCTTTGTGAGTGGATCCGCAATGTTTTTATCAGTGTGGACTTTGCGAATACATATCTTTCCTTTTTCAACTTCATCCCTTATGTAGTTGAATCTCCGTTCAATGTGCCGAGTCTTTTGATGAGCACGAGGTTCCTTGATTTGAGCAATCGCACCCTCGTTGTCACAAAAGATCTCTAGGGGATCCTGAATGGAAGGGACTACCCCTAGATCGGCTATGAATTTCTTCAGCCATGCAGCTTCCTGTGCTGCCATTGAAGCGGCGACGTATTCAGACTCTGTAGTGGACAATGCTACGACTTCTTGCTTTGAGCTTTTCCAAGAAACAGCTCCGCCATTCAGAATAAAGATGTACCCTGATTGAGATCGTGAATCATCTCGATCGGTTTGGAAACTCGCGTCTGTGTAACCTTTTACTACGAGTTCCTCTTCACCAGACCCGTAGATCAAGAACATATCCTTGGTCCTCCTTAGGTACTTCAGAATGTTCTGGACAGCCATCCAATGACTATCACCAGGATTTTGCTGGTATCCACTTGTCATGCTTAAAGCGCATGACACGTCTGGTCTAGTGCATATCATTGCATACATGATGGATCCTATAGCAGATGCATATGGGATTGCCTTCATTCTATTTTGCTCCTCCTTTGAGCTTGGACATTGAGTCGTACTCAATATTGTCCCTCTTTGAATAGGTATACTACCTTTCTTAGAGTTTTCCATCTTGAACCTTTTCAAGATTTTGTCAATGTATGCACTTTGATTCAAACCAATCAGCCGCCTTGATCTATCCCTATAGATCTTTATTCCCAGAATATAGGCAGCTTCACCAAGATCCTTGATGGAAAAACAACTTCCAAGCCAGGTCTTTACACCTTCCAAGGTTGGGATGTCATTTCCAAATAGTAGTATGTCATCAACATACAATACTAGGAAGGTTATTATGCTCCCACTAGCCTTCTTATACACACAAGCCTCATCAGCGTTTTTGATGAAGCCAAATTTCTTTATCTCCTCATCAAAACGATGATTCCAGCTTCTCGATGCTTGCTTCAATCCATAGATTGATTTCTTTAACTTACATACTTTATCAGGATGTTTTGGATCGACAAAACCTTCAGGCTGAACCATATAGACATCTTCCTCAAGATATCCATTTAGGAAAGCGGTTTTGACATCCATTTGCCAAATCTCATAGTCATAATGAGCAGCTATGGCAAACAATATCCTTATAGACTTTAGCATTGCAACAGGTGAGAAGGTTTCATCATAATCAACCCCTTGAGTTTGAGTGAAACCCTTTGCTACAAGTCTAGCTTTGTAAGTATCCAAGTTTCCATGCATATCGGTTTTCTTCTTGAAAACCCACTTACTTCCAACTACTTTGGAATTAAGAGGTGGTACGACAAGTTCCCAAACTTGATTGTCATACATGGATTGCATCTCAACGTTCATGGCTTTAAGCCATTTGTCACAATCCAAATTGGACACTGCATCATGATATGTGGTTGGTTCATCTGAATCTACCACGTAGCATCCATCCATGAAAAATCCGTATCTTTCAGGTGGATTACTAGTTCTACCACTTCTGCGAATGTTTTGTGTGTATTGATCAACTGCTTGATCACTTTCAACATCCTCATGTTGAGTGCTAGCTTCAACCAAACGTGCATCGGGTTGTGAATCTTGATCCTCCTCAAGATCCACTGTTCTACTGCTAGTTCCTTCCATAAGGAACTTTGTTTCTAAGAACTCGCCCTTTCTGGCAACAAACACCTTTTGTTCCAGTGGATCATAGAAATAATATCCCATAGAATCTCTAGGATATCCAACAAAGATACACTTGGTGGATCGGACATCTAATTTGTTTGGGGTGGGTGTCTTAACATAAGCCTCACAACCCCAGACCCTTAAGTATGATAGGGATGGAACTCTTCCATGCCATATCTCAAAAGGTGTCTTTTCCACCTTTTTGGTTGGGGCCATATTCAAAATACGGGTCGCGGAGAGCAAAGCGAAACCCCAAAATGACAGAGGCAATGTGCTTCTAGCCATCATAGATCGAACCATATCTAATAGGGTTCGATTCCTCCTTTCAGACACACCATTATGTTGTGGTGTTCCAGGTGGAGTGATTTGTGAGACAATCCCACAACTCCTAAGATGATCTTGAAAAACATCACTTAGGTATTCACCGCCTCTATCGGTACGGAGAACTTTAATTGATTTGTTGAGTTGATTTTCTACTTCATTCTTGAAGATTTTGAACATTTCAAAAGCTTCATCTTTGTGCCTTAATAAGTACACATACCCATAGCGACTATAATCGTCGGTAAAGGTAATGAAGTATCTCTCACCGTTCCTAGTCATTGGCTTAAAAGGACCACATACATCCGAATGTATGATGCCTAATAAATCTTTTGCCCTTTCGTTAGTTCCACTAAAGGGTGTCTTAGTCATTTTTCCTTGTAAACAAGATTCACATACATCAAATGAATCACATTCATTTGTTTTTAAAAGACCATTCTTTTGAAGTGTTTGTATGCGTTTCTTGTTTATATGACCAAGACGGCAATGCCAAAGGTAGGTATCACTCAAATCTAATTTGAGTCTTTTGGTGGTTGCTTGGTATATATAGCTATCATATGTTGTGTTTTCATGAACTAATTCATAAATGCCATTACAAGGTATAGCCTTAAAATAAAATACATGATTTAAAGAAACATGAATATCATTGTCAACAAACTTGAAATCATAATCATATTGTCTTAAACGGGAAACAGAAATTATGTTCCTAGTCAAGCTAGGAGCATATAATACATTACTTAAAATAACTTCCAAACCACTTGGAAGCTTCAAAATGTAGTCTCCTTGGGCTTCCACGTGAACCTTTGCACCATTGCCCATGAAGAGACTTATTTCCCCTTTTGCATAATGCTCATTTCTTCTGAACCCCTGCAACAAATTACAAATGTGAGTTCCACATCCGGTATCTAATACCCATGTGTTAGAAGAAATAACATTCAGCTCAATATGTATCATGTAAATTATACCTGAGGTTTGCCCCGCATCCCTCTTTTCTCTCAACTCTTCGAGATAGACTGGACAATTTCTCATCCAATGCCCTATCTCACCACATTTGAAGCATGGGTCGTTCACGGCAACCTTTTGCTTCTTCTCCTTGGGCTTTGGAGGTTGCGCCCTAATAGCCTTCTTCCCTTTTCCCCCAACATGACCCTTTCCTTTGGCAACAGTTGCCTTAGGAGGGGGTAGAGACCTTCTCTTTTTCCCACCTTCACTTATGGTGAGAACAGGTAAAACCCTTTTACCCATTCCCGCCTCAGCTGATTTGAGCATAGAATGAAGTTCATTTATGCTCTTGTCCCATCCGTTCATGTTGTAGTTCATGACGAATGCCTCAAACCTTTTAGTTAGGCCATTAAGGATCAAATCCGTGGCCAACTCTTTTGAGACGGGACAGTTCAGCCTTTCAAGGCGGTCGATGTGGCTTTTCATCTTAAGAACATAAGATGAAACTGATTGGGATTCCTCCATCCGACATGCATTAAGCGCTTGAACCGTTTCGTAGCGCTCCACTCTAGCTTGTTGCTGGAACGTTTCCCGCAACTGAGTGATCATGTCATAAGCTCCATGGAGCTCATACTCCTTTTGGAGTTCGGGTGTCATACTTGCTAACATTAGGCAAGAGACTTGGACGGAGTCTTCTACATATCTAACCCAATCATTATATGCTTCCACATCTTCCTCGTCAGGTTCATCGGGGATGGGGTCATCAAGGATGTAGGCCCGCTTTTCTTGTTTGAGAACAATTCTCAAGTTTCGGTACCAATCCATGAAATTGTTAGGTGTTAAACGATCCCTTTGAAGGATCACCCTTAGGGATTGGTTGTTTTGGTTTGGTACATCATTATTAGCGTTGTTGTTGTCGGCCATCTACAAGATTTTTCAAAGTTCTATTAGTAATCGTTAATATAATTATATTTCATTTATCAATACCCTTTATGTCTCATAGACCATTAATAAATAAAATTTTAGAATCTAACGTTATATTTAAATATTGGTTAGGTGACCTTTATCCCATTATTTAAATAAACAAGGTAGTCATAAATGACAATTACAACCTATTGTAACTTCTAGTGGTATGGGATCGTTTGAACATCTCATGTTTATAACGGCATGTTTATCCCATCAACACCTTTTATAAAATATATTTTAGGTGATCCATTCAATATATTTTACAAATCAAGTCGTCCTACTTACACACACGTGTGAGTTTACTATATAAGTGGTTAGGTGACCTTTATCCCACAAACATGGTATTCTCACCTCAAGTTACAAGTTCCCTCAAAGTGGTTAGGTGACCTTTATCCCACTAAGAGTTAGCAAGTAACCTAAGTGTTGTGTAAAAGGATGGTGTTTAACTTGTTTTTCAAAAGGGATTTATAATTTGACAATTCTTTTTTAGAAAAGTCTATGTACCATATGATTGTATGCATTCAACCATATGGTACCCTATTGGTTCTTTTAAATAAAACCTATTTTATTTTGTAAACCATTAATTCCTTTTTATAGAACTATTCTATTTATGCTTAATGATTTGAGAACCAATTACTTGTTTATTGTTTGTTTTAGTTGACGGTTTGTTAATCACATCCAAATATTCAAAACAAACATCATCATATGCATTCAACCAAACATAAACAAAACAAGTCATATATGCATAACAAAGCATACTAAGTTGATCACACTTGTTTAGCCAAAACAAGTGTGTCAAATGGTCATATCCTAAGGGTTTAGAATCATGACACATGGTTGACCAAAGAGACTCCACTTGAAACCATATCTTCAAGAATCCTCTTTGTCCATCTTTTCTTCAAGTCTTGATCTTGAGCTTCCTTACAAGATATGTATCCTAATACATTTTTCTAGTAAAGATAAACTTCTAATCTATTTATTACAAACCATATGAATAAATAAATTACAAGACTAGACTTGAAACAAAAATAAATTATTACATGCCCAAATGAATATAACATGACAACCAATCATTCAATCCAAATGGTCTAGGCTTTGTTATGCATAATCAACAACAACATATTCAAACATACATAAGAAGTCGATTTTTGGCAGCCCCTTAAAACCCATGTTTTTGGCCAACATAAACCAAGAACTAATGGGTTTAGTCCATGCAAACAATTATCTTATAAACTAGAGTTTTAAAGATCCTATTATGCATAATATAGCATCTTTAAAACATCAAAAGGGGGCACCAAAACAGCCCCTTAAACCCACGGTTTTGGTGCTGTCCAAATTGAAATACAAAGTGTAATATATGTATGCATATGTATAAGTGGCTCTAGATGCCATTGATGGGGTTTTAACATGTTTATCAAAGCTTCATACAACTTGTTTATATGAAAAACGCAGCGGAATATATGTTTTAAAACATGTTATCTAACTAATTGTTAAACCATTTTTAACAAACAACCCCAACCCATGGATCTTTATACAATGCATACAATAATAAATATAAGATAGACAAGATACTACAACCTTTGTAGCTTCCTTAATCCGAAAATAAGAAATGAAGATGATGAGATTGTAGCTGAAACTTCAATGGAGAAGCTCTCAAGAGGTTGTACCCCAAGCTTACAAAACACCCTTTCTTGCTAGGATTGTAACACCAACTTGATACTTCTCTTGAACTCTTGATTTCCAGCCAATATGGTTAGACTAAGAGCTGAAAAATTCTGCTCTTTTTTCCCCTTTGAAAACCCGTAAGAAACAAAAAGAGAGATGGAGAATCTTATTCACTTGTTCTTTGTGTGTAAGAGTATTCAAATGCAAACATGTTGAGTGGAGTTATGGGTTGTATTAAAAACAACACAAAGTTGTTTCCAATGCATCATGGGGCGGCCGAATAATGCCCCTTTTGTCTCCCTCCAAAAGTTTTTATAAACTTAAAAAAAAATAACACTTGCAATTTGAGTTTTATAAAATTAAACCATTTTAATTTTATAGATTTTACACACTATTATATGTCATTGTTTAACTTGTTTAAGCAATGTAACAAATAATATCTTATGAACAATTATCTATATGTATAATCTTGTTCATTTACAAAAACAATGAATTAGAAAACCCATTTTCTAAGTTGGTGTCATAATTTATTTGTATGATCTTATCAACGAATAAATTATCCATTGGTGTTTGTTTAGCTTGTTATTGGGTATGACCCGACTTGGATCATATTACACTAGCCACATCAATTTAATATGTATCTTGGGCAGATCAATTCTTTCACCATTTCCCTACCTTGAACTATCTTTGCCAAACCAAAGTTAGATATTTTTGGATTCAGTTCCTCGTCTAATAAAATGTTGCTTGTTTTCAGATCTCTGTGAATAATCCTCAATCGAGAATCTTGGTGGAGATAAAGAAGTCCTCGAGCAATTCCTATTATAATCTCAAACCGTTTTGCCCAGTCCAGTGATATTCTTGGTTTTTCATCTTGCAGAAGTAATAGTTGAACACCGCATTAGTTCATGCTAAATATTTAGTTGCTGAACTAAAATTGTGCATATAAGAAACTTAAAAGCTAACCAAATATGAATGCATCCAAGCTTTTGTTAGGCATATACTCGTATACAAGTATCTTTTCGTTCCCCTTCATGCAATATCCTAGCAATCTAACAAGATTTCGATGTTGAAGTTTAGCGATTAACATCACCTCAGTTCTGAATTCTTCTAAGCCTTGGACAGAAACGCTAGACAATCTCTTTACAGCCACTTCTCGTCCTTGAGGAAGCTTACCCTGAGCGCAATAAAAATGATTATATACGTGCAAGAAACACAACACTTTGGTAGTTTGGTACTTAGTAAAATGTTGGTGATTATCACCTTATAGACTGGACCGAAACCTCCTCGTCCTAACTTATTAACCTCTGAGAAGTTGTTTGTTGCAGCTAGTATGCTTTCTAATTGAAAGAAGGGTATTCCAATGCCTTCTGTATCATGTTCTCTTGACGGATCTGGATGTAGTAATTCAATTGCCCATCTCTCACTGTTATCCGTTTGATGAACAGAATTTGTACCTTAATACAACACAACCATAATATCTGATGTAATATTGTTTATATGACAGTTGTAATAGGTTTCACATGACATAACTTCTTTAGTTTTTTACTTTTTAAAGTGGTTATTCATTTACTTTTTGCTTGTAAGGGATGGTGCTCGTTAGTTACCTTGTTTACGTGTGGCTAACTTTTTGTAGTATATGTAGCCGAGGCTTCCTAACAATAGGATCAAAAGGATTGTCATTATGATGATCAAAATGTGTGCTTCTGTTTGGAATGATGATGAATCTTCATGTGAAAACTCTTTCGCCTTGTTGAGGTTACCTATAATACAAAAGTAAAAGAAAAGAATGAAGAGAATAAAGTAGAAAAGTTTAAAACCTGAATGAAGTGTACCTAGTGAAACACGAAAGGAAATATTATGTGTCCCGTCAGCTCGAAGATTATTTAAATCGGAATCCCATATCCTGCAACTGTTTCTAGATTCAGACCGACCGCTACTTAATGGTTCTATTGCATGTGTATATGCATAAGCCTTGCAATTGCAGTTCTGAAGACACCTTTTCTTGCAATCCGACTCATTTTTAAATCGAGCGATGGAAAAGTTGGATTTTCAACTTCTATCATGCATAAGCCAAAAAAGCCCCTAGAGCACTGTTCCGTTCAGAGCTGTAGAAATCCAATGTCCAAGTCATAAACAAAAAATTTCAACAATGAAAGTTTCCCCTCTGTCTTTCAAGTTCCCATAAAAATTTAAGGTCGGTTGAATGGTTAGATCTCCAGAGATCACCGATCTTTCCTGCTAGGTTTATCATAAAAGGAATTTTCTTCCCCTTATTCTTTCCTTCTTGAAATATCCATTTTTGCAAATGAAAAGGGGAAAGGAGGCCTAAATTAGGTATTGGATATTAATGATTGATTTTTAATCTCATTGGCCCCTCCATATTTCTTGTTGTATAAATTACACTTTTCATCCTTTAGGTTTGTCATAAATTTTAGGTTTCATCCTGAAACTAAGGAAATTATAGTAAACTTCCCTTATATTTAAAAAAAGATTGCAAGTTTTATCCTTTCCACTCACATACGTTAAAATTGTTTGTTAAGTCTAGTCTTTTGACTTGCATATGGGGGCAATATGGTCATTTTATTTGTTTAGATAAAAAAACATAAACCATTTCATCATCATCATCTACCATCACACATTGTTTCTCCCTCTACACCACCTTCACTTTACTACCCTATTACCATGAGAAACTCTATAATTGTCTTTATCAATCCCCCTCACACACACACCGTTTGTATAGCACTTGACTTTTGGTGGATTTTTATAGATGATTACTTTAATCAAAATCTAAATCTGAGGTATGAGGTTATGGAGGCCGGTCACCGATCGGTCTTACATCATCTGCCATCACCTTTCTTTGTCCCACCACCTTTCTTTACCCCACCACCATCACCATACTACCACCACTACACCAATTGTTAAGGGAAGTGGCAACGATGGTGGTGGTGGTTTTGGTGGGTGACAGTAGCGGCTTTCAAATGGTGGGGTGGCATAGGATGATGGTGATTATGGTAGGTGGTGTTGACATGTTTCAAGTGGTTGGGTGGCATCAAGAGTAATGGTAGTTGTGGTGGGTGGGATGGTGGATTTCAAGTGGTGGGGTGGCATCGAGGATGATGGTGGTCAGAGATGAAAGTAGGGGCGGAGGTCATGTTGGCCCAAGATGTAAGAGGTGTGGAGGTGTTTTGTATTGTAGAAAAAGAAGAGAGAAGGAGTAGGGATAGGTTTTGTTAATGACAAGAATAGACCTTATAAGAGTAACAAACCATACTTTCCTCATGTTCAAGGCACATGTCTATCTTTAATGGAAAATCTAATGCCCCTTAGTAAAAAAGAAGTAAATTGTGACAAAATAGAAATATCAAGGACGATTACTATTATTTCCTTAGTTTAAAGACGAAACTATGTTAAAGGTCAAAAAGTGTAATTTACTCTCTCCGAAATCACTGAATTCAAACTTTCTATTGTTTTTGACATTTTTCTCCTAAATTTTTGTAGTTGCATAAAACAAATAACAAACTTTAAACATTTCAACCAAAATCTTGTTGAACGATCTTTTTTTACCAATACTTCCATGCTCATCAATTTATAACCTCTTTTTATCTACTTTGACAACCCATCTTAACCCTCATAATATCCCCTCATTACGACTTTAACTTCAAGCTTTTTGTATTTCGTAAACACATAAAAATTTGGGGTGTTACAGATTTTATCGAGTCTCCAAAACCTACAGGCTGACCAACATCATGTTGACTCATTTTCGGACATGTTTTTTTGGGTTTGTAAACTTGTATGAAAGCATGCACATTTGGGACAACATGACTAAAGTACATAGAGAGATTGTGAGGCGTAGGCTTAGGATTGCTTTGGCCGATGTAGAATCTTTTCATTAAATGTATCTTAATACAATATGTGCCTAACGATTATTATGAATAACTTGATTTGGTTTTAGTGTTTTCTATTTATACATGGGTTCGTAATGTTTCACTTGTCGCCCTCTTATAATTCGCCATCAACGGAGTAGTACATTGGCCATATTTACTCATAATTAAAATGAGTTTTACCTTAATATTAGAAAATATTATTTTTCTAAATTGCTAAATTTAGAATTATCTTTTTGTTACTATGAAACTAAAATACCCGGCCATTCTAGCGGCATAATACTAGTTTCTTAAATTTTCCAATGAAACTTAAAATGTTAGCTAAAAGCTTCTCGGAATATTCTTTTTAGCTTGTAAATAATTCATATTTCCCTCCCAACTTGTTATTTTACTGGATTATTCCGCATCTCACACAACCCTAAATCATTTTCTCGTATCAAAACTAATTCATATTCATGCTTCTGCTTTCCCACCCCAAATCATCTCCTTCAGCCTAACCCACAACCATGGCAAGCCGCAACACTATCATCGCCATATTCTTGTCGTGAAACCAATGTCTCCACTTTTCCAACATCTTATTAATTTCCACCTATATTTGAGTTGAATATCAAGTAAAAGTCGGATTACTTATTGCGGTAATGCGTTAAGCACGCCTACTTATATTTTTGTGAATCGGTCGTATTAAACTTGTTGCGTCAAGTCCTCAACTAGGTTATAAGTCAACAAACATAAATGGACGATCAATGCAATGGATGAAACTTTGCCACCATTTGTTTTCTGGAAGTTTGGCATTGAATCACCGGCGCACACCATTGAACATCATAATAACTTCTAGACAACAAATGTACCACACAAGTATGTTAATTTGATGCGATAATAATGTCATATTTACCTTTACATCTCACACTAAAAGTCTCGTTAAACCTCTCTCCTGTATCTCTTTAAATCGAGTAAGGTGCTAACTTTCATTTGGATTTATTTGCGTCTTTAAAATAGTTTTAGTATTTATCTTTGATAAAAATTATAGATCAATTTCCGTTGTGGTATTTACATGTTGATGTTAGTTAATTATTGTTCATTGACATCACCAATTGTAAGTTTTATATTTAAGGCTATAACGACTCTATATCATTTTGTGTAAATTTTCTTTGACCAACCAAAGTGCATTAGAAATCAGTAGAATAGTCACCGGTCACTTTGGTAACTAATATATTTCACAATTTTTACGATTTTATACACGGAATATATTGGAAAGTTGTATCTGGTAACATAACAAATAAATGTTTGGAAGGTACAAATAATTTCTCCTCCCGAAAGTAGAATACAAACGGACCAAAAAGATGTTGGCGAAATCATACCGAATGAATAATTAACATGTTACAGAAAGTTTCATCTTTAAAATCTTTATTTGAAAGTATTTCCCAATTTAGTGACCAGAGGTTGAAATCTTCCCGGTAATGTAAATAATCTGCAATAATAAAAATATATTGTTTTTCCAACCCTCTAATGGGTATTTAATTGTTGTAATGTGACTCAAAGAAGTAGCAATACTTGGCATGGCTTGTAATTTGATGAGCATGTCTAACTTCCTTTACCGCCCCTCAGGGATCGTCATCGTCATGGACGTCTGATCTGGTTTATAGGAAGAAGAAGAAGAGCCGGACAAGGTTTTTCGTGCTACAAAAGCTGGTTGTTTTGGATTTGGAAGGCTTGCGATATCACCCGCAAGCATCAGAAGTACATTTGTCATGGACGGACGATCACCTGGATCTTCTTGCACACATAACAGCCCAACAATTATGCACTTCAATACCTCTACGGAATTGCTAGATTCTATTAGCCTTTGATCCATCAGTTCAAATGGCATGCCTTCTTTCCACAAATTCCATGCCTGTCATTTGTTGCACATTAGGATTTTAACAGAATATGCACTACCTAGGATAGAAAGGAAGTTGCTTACATAACCTAAAAGGCTTAAATTCTGTCGCAATTTGGGAGGCACCGAGTTCTTCTTTCCACTGATAATCTCTAGAACAACTACTCCAAAGCTAAAAACATCTGACTTAATCGAAAAAAGCCTTCTAATGCGTACTCTGGAGCCATATAGCCACTGCATGTACAGGTTACGAGAAAGATCAAGATACATGTGCCTTTAATAGACGAAGAAAAGAAATGATATATATGGATTGTTCTAGTTATCAACTATTGAGAGTCTTGCTAAAACT
The DNA here is from genome assembly GCA_024085815.1 of Flaveria linearis. Classification (NCBI taxonomy): domain Eukaryota; kingdom Viridiplantae; phylum Streptophyta; class Magnoliopsida; order Asterales; family Asteraceae; genus Flaveria; species Flaveria linearis. Next base: position 46,375 of record JABSNV010000598.1, read on the forward strand.
GTTCAAGCAATCAAAAAGGTTTGTATTCATATAAATTCTTAATCTTATCTAATTTGTTGTCATGACATGAACTTATACGGGTTGATTAGTCGATGAATAGTATTTTAGAGAACTCCGGAACATGGTAGCATCAAATGCATGTTGAGTAGATAGGCCATGGTTGTTCACTTACTAGGTTCCGACGACTCTATTGGTTGTAGCTTCCATTTCCCTACCTTGAACTATCTTTGCCAAACCAAAGTCAGATATTTTTGGATTCAGTTCCTCGTCTAATAAAATGTTGCTTGTTTTCAGATCTCTGTGAATAATCCTCAATCGAGAATCTTGGTGGAGATAAAGAAGTCCTCGAGCAATTCCTATTATAATCTCAAACCGTTTTGCCCAGTCCAGTGATATTCTTGGTTTTTCATCTTGCAGAAGTAATAGTTGAACACCGCATTAGTTCATGCTAAATATTTAGTTGCTGAACTAAAATTGTGCATATAAGAAACTTAAAAGCTAACCAAATATGAATGCATCCAAGCTTTTGTTAGGCATATACTCGTATACAAGTATCTTTTCGTTCCCCTTCATGCAATATCCTAGCAATCTAACAAGATTTCGATGTTGAAGTTTAGCGATCAACATCACCTCAGTTCTGAATTCTTCTAAGCCTTGGACAGAAACGCTAGACAATCTCTTTACAGCCACTTCTCGTCCTTGAGGAAGCTTACCCTGAGCGCAATAAAAATGATTATATACGTGCAAGAAACACAACACTTTGGTAGTTTGGTACTTAGTAAAATTTGGTGATTATCACCTTATAGACTGGACCGAAACCTCCTCGTCCTAACTTATTACCTCTGAGAAGTTGTTTGTTGCAGCTAGTATGCTTTCTAATTGAAAGAAGGGTATTCCAATGCCTTCTGTATCATGTTCTCTTGACGGATCTGGATGTAGTAATTCAATTGCCCATCTCTCACTGTTATCCGTTTGATGAACAGAATTTGTACCTTAATACAACACAACCATAATATCTTATGTAATATTGTTTATATGACAGTTGTAATAGGTTTCACATGACATAACTTCTTTAGTTTTTTACTTTTTAAAGTGGTTATTCATTTACTTTTTGCTTGTAAGGGATGGTGCTCGTTAGTTACCTTGTTTACGTGTGGCTAATTTTTTGTAGTATATGTAGCCGAGGCTTCCTAACAATAGGATCAAAGGATTGTCATTATGATGATCAAAATGTGTGCTTCTGTTTGGAATGATGATGAATCTTCATGTGAAAACTCTTTCGCCTTGTTGAGGTTACCTATAATACAAAAGTAAAAGAAAAGAATGAAGAGAATAAAGTAGAAAAGTTTAAAACCTGAATGAAGTGTACCTAGTGAAACACGAAAGGAAATATTATGTGTCCCGTCATCTCGAAGATTATTAAATCGGAATCCCATATCCAGCAACTGTTTCTAGATTCAGACCGACCGCTACTTAATGGTTCTATTGCATGTGTATATGCATAAGCCTTGCAATTGCAGTTCTGAAGACACCTTTTCTTGCAATCCGACTCATTTTTTAAATCGAGCGATGAAGAAGTTGGATTTTCAACTTCTATCATGGAAATATTCCTAAACTCATCACTGTCGTTACATGATATAGGACTTATTGGCATGCAGCCAGCTGAAGGATATGAAAGAGAGCCAGCTGAAGGATATGAAAGAGGTTCAAATCCTGGCAAACAATTGCAACTTAGGAAACCACCTAGGGTACTACAAACTGAAAACTTTCCACACACCCCATAAATACCACATTCATCCTTTGGCACTTGCCACTCCAAAACCCATTGTTTATCATGTTCTTCCCAGCTAAAGAACTGTATATTTCCGGTATGATTCATCAACAACCTTGAGTAGTTCTTGAAGACGAATGATCTAGTATAATTATTGCACTCATGTAACTTTTTATATGGCGAGTTTGGGTTTGACTTGCAGTAGTTTGTTTCGTATGGTGGTTTGGTTGAGTTAGTAAGCAAGTAGTATACGCCAATGAACAACAGCTCTGGATTAAAGGTCTTCAAAGACCCACTTGTACTTTTCCAGTGATAAGTTGATTTATCATTATTGTAAATGGCATACTGATTCGTCTCTTCTTTTCGGAACGTAAAGTTTCCTGAGCTCGGGTCGTTGACATTTTTCCAGGATGTAAGATTTATGTTGAGATCCATTTTCATACCAGGAAGAAAAGTATCTGTTGGATTTTGAAAGCTTTCCCATACACTATTTCCTGAATCAATTTCGGTTAACACAGCGTTTCCAGAATCAAGCAACTTTAACGCCTTCAAAGGAGCCCCGCCTAGCAAAATCGAATGTTTTTAGTTTTTCTTTGTACAAACTGAAACACGTACCTACTACTAGGAATTTTTCACCTGGTAACCAACCCACAGGGTCACTAAAGTAAAAGATGAGTAACTATAAATTATATTGCATTGTTTTGTCATGAACTAAAGCTTGTTTTTGTTGCCTAAAAATTTGGATTTATTTGTTCAATAAACTATATTGTTGCAGCGATTGAAGGTCAAAAAAAAGTCTGGAAAACCAATTAAAGTTCTAAGTTTGTGTTACCATTGAATCCTCTTGTAAATCATCATATCTTTCATCACAAACTCACTAATTCCTCATATCTTCTAATTTGTTGAAATCCTAATCGCCGTTAATGGTTACACTACCGTAGTTAGACGCAAAGAACATTATAATTGTCATTGGATCTGATTTCAAAGAACAACCCAGGAACACAATTAATAAGAGGATTGTATCATCCACTTGAGCTTTAGCTCTAAAATAAGTCCCTAAGAAGTTAGGTTCATCGTAAATACCAATATTTTCACAACCGTACCGGATTGTGAAGCACTTGTCTTACTGGTTCATATCTCGGCCAGTCAGACTGTCATATTCGATTAAATAACCCGATGACATCATATATATTAAAAATATTAAAATGAAAATATTATTCTTTTGATATAAATACCCATCTAAGAATCAAACAGTATAGGTTTTGAATAGTTTTTTTCTAAAAATAAAGATTGAACATTAAATTTTTTATATATTTCATTCATAACCACTTATAATCATACCATATAATATATAAAATATATCACATAATTTTAGGGAACGGGTTGCGAATGCTCTTAGATAACCAATATAATGATAATGCAATACTAAATTTGTTATAAAATAAGATTTTAAAGGAAAAAAAATTAAAAAAAATTAAAAAAACCTGAAATCCGGTCCGACCACCCAGTCCGGTTCAAGAGGTTCGGCGGGTAATTGGCCGGTTTAACTAAAACGGTTCAAATAGGCTTTAAATGGACATGTTTTATGACTAGTTCTTATTGTATTTTTTGAACAACCTTAAAACATTCACATCTCATTTCTTTTTTATTATTATAATTGTACTAAAAATCTATATTTTCAATTAATAATATTTTTATACATTTGTCATTATCTTTTTTCTCTCATCCACTAATAAACATTTTCAAGAATATTGAAAATTTTTAAAGGTTGAACAGTGAATTATCAAATTTATTGATTAAAACAATATTTTCTCTCTCACGCACTCACAACCACTCAAAATAATTTCATATGATATAATTACTCCACTCACATATTTTTGAGGAATAGAATATGAATGCTCCTAGTTGTAAAATTAGTCGTAAAATTAATGTACCTCTACCTATTTGTCCCTTTTAACATACAAGGACTTGAATCTGTTTTCATAAAAATAGGTTGAAAACTTGAAATTTTCACAACTAATCACCCAGCACTACAACATTGAGGAAAAAGAGAGGTGTATGATTCATTAAGGCTCATACTTTATTTCAAGAATCATAATCCGAGTTAATATACAGCAAAGATTTTGTCAAGCTATTGATTGAACTGCGTTAAAACATTTAGTTCAAAAATTGAAGTCCTAACCAATGTTTTTAGAATCGGATCGTACGTCGAACCGAACGCCGAACCGAACGCCGAACTTGACGTCTTACTGGTTTGGTGGTCTGACCAGATTTAAGAACAGAATGACGTCATAATTATATATAGTATATTATATATATAGTTATATATATAATTAAATAAAAGTAATTTCTATATGATTTATATTTATATATGTATTTTATAGTTATTTATAAAACTTAACTATATTTGTATATCCAACACACTAATTTATGGTTTATATTTATATATGTATTTATAGTTATTTATAAAACTTAACTATATTTGTATATGCAACACACTAATTTATGGTTTAACACCTCGTTTTTACCCATTAAAAAAAATCAAATTCCGTTCCGAACCGATCCGGTTTCCCGGTCCGACCGCCGGTTCGGGACGAACCAGCCGTTTCGACCAGTTCAAAATGAATAATAGCAGACCGGACTAGCCACCTAGCCGATCCCCGGTCGAACCGGTTGAACCGGCCGGTTTGATCAGGTCCCACAACATTGGTCCTAAAATTTAGCCTCAGCTTTAGTTGATTATGCAACTTCTAGTTGCTAAATATCAGCCCCAAAGGTGTTGCAAAGTTTCAATTAAATGAAAATTAAGATGAAATTAGAGAGATGGAGATGATGGCTGAAGTCGACGAGATTGGATTTAAGAAGATGGAGGCAGTCGTCGGTTCTACACAAGGAGAGGGTGGTAGAGGATGATGATGGTTGAACTTGACGGGGTGGAGGAGGGGAGGGTTGGTTAGGTGTGATTTGTATTTGTTGTTCAAAAGTTAAAAAACGTGTGATTTTTATATTAATATTTTTTTAATTTTGTAATTAATCATATAGATAATTCTGTTAATTTACACCAACTCAACAAAATCCTCTTAATAGTGTTATTGATTTGGATGAAATTAAAACTACTATAAACTATTAAATTGCAGTTTAGTAAACAAATTATTAGAATAGAACGAAATCGTAATTTTCCTGGAATCACAATAACAAAACAATAATTTAGTCTAAAGTTTTATTACAAACCCGCACTGGTAAACGTAACCCTCGTGCAGAGGGAAACACATTTTTTATCATGGTGGGTCCATAATGTTTGTGTGGATTGTATGTTGAGCGTTTTTTTTTTTTTTTCAACTAAAGTATAAATATTATTTTAATCAAGCTTATCAAATCTAATTTTCATTCGATGCTACAGCCCCAATCATTTTAGGAGAAACTCAATAACTGAAAACCTAATGTTTCAATTACCCAGAACATTTTTGCTCTAAATGATAATTGAAACCAATATCTCTCCTATTTTTAACTGTATTGAAACCTCATCTTACTCACTTATACTAAAGATTACTGGTAATTTTATATTTAATAGCATCTTTTTATTCTATGGGTAGATTTAAATATTTCTTTATTCTTAAATGTTTTCATCATTCCTGCAATTTGTGTCAATATGTTTGCGGGAATTTTTAGTACATTAGTAACGAAAAAAGTGTATATATGTGTGTATGAGTTGAGGCACTTTAATTGTTAGAACTCTCATGGAATCTAGTAGTGGTTCACGTTGCCATTCAACGGTTTTTGAATCCGTGGCATATCAAGTCCCAACAATGTCCATGTAATTTTCCTTCCCTTTCATCTAGTTAATCGCTAGACGTGAAATAATCACCGCAATAAAGTTCTATTGTTAAAAAATCACATGTCGTCCATTTGAAACTTTTTTCCAGATGATTCCAAATAATTGGTCCACTGATAGTCTCTCCCGTTGCTATGTTGTCTTTAAATCTTTCACATTAAGTTTCTTATATTTATATGAGTGTGTTATTTATATTTTAAAAAATATTTGTAAATAGTTGTAAGTGTAAGATAGATAAAATTTACTATTCATCTGCATATTTAAAAATAATTGTTCAACCCTTATAAATTTTTTAATATTTTAAAAGTGATTGTTAGTAGATGAGAAATAAAAATAATGATAAAAGTATTAAAAATATTATTTTATTGAGAATAAAAGAAACAAAACAAACAAACAAACAAGCCCAGTATATCCCACTCAAGAGCAGGGTCTGGGAGGGGTAGGTGGTAGCGAGTCTTTCCTCTATCCAGATAGGTAGAGAGACCGCTTCCAAAGAGACCCCCGGCTCGATAACAAAAGCAATAACGCTTGCGAATCAGCATATAATGAAACATACGATATGATATATGATATATGATATATGATACAGCACACAGCATACAACAAACTTTAAAATATCATCAAAAGGAAATATAAAATTAACACGCATACATCAAAGAGCAGCAAGTTTCCCCTAAAACGATCAAAGCGTACTACATACGCATCAAGCTCCGTAACAAGTAATCAAAGTCCCTTCCTAGCTACAGAAATCACTAAAAGTCCTTAATTTTAATTCTACGCCTCCACTCACTCCTATCCTCGATCATGTGCTCAGAGAGGTGCAAGTGTACCATATCTCGCGTAATTATCTCTGCCCAAGTCAACCTAGGTCTTCCTCTACTCTTCCTACCCTCTAGAATGATGTTCTCCACTGCTCTAACCGGTGCTGTCATTGGTCTCCTCTTGACATGTTCATACCATCTTAATCTTCCCTCTCGTATTTTATCTGCAATACAAGCCACTTCTAACTTCTGTCGAAACACTTCGTTTCTTATCCGATCCAGTCTTGTATGGCCACACATCCACCTTAGCATTCACATTTCCGCAACCTCTATTTGTTTCTCGTGCGATTTTTTTATGGCCCAGCAGTCTGTTCCATATAGCATAGCTGGGCGTACCGCTACTCTGTATTGTTTTCCCTTAAGTTTTGCTGGAAACCTCTTATCACATAGGATCCCTGATGCTGCTCTCCACTTGCACCATCCTGCTTGGACACGGTGAGCTACATCGCTGTGTATCTCTCCGTCCTCCTGCAGGTACGAGCCCAGGTATTTGAACCTAGATGTTCGTAGGACCGGCTACTGATTAGGGTGTCCTCTTCCTCGTTGCCACCAAAGTTACAATGCATGTATTCCGTCCTAGAGCGACTTATCGTTAATCCTCTGCTCTCTAGCACTGCTCTCCACTGCTCTAGCTTGTCGTTAAGCATCCTTTTAGATTCTGATATTAAGACAATATCATCCGCAAAGAGCATGCACCACGGGACTGACTGTTGTATAGACTTAGTCATCTCATCCAACACTAGTGCGAAGAGAAATGGGCTCAATGCCGATCCTTGGTGGAGTCCCGCTTCCACTGAGAATGAGTCTGTGTCTCCTACCGGTGCTCGCACATACGTTTTTGCCCCGTCATACATATCCTTAATTAATTTGATATACCTCTCTGGTACCCCTCTAAGTCTTAGACTTTCCTAAATTAGTTGTCGCGGAACACTGTCATAGGCCTTTTCTAGGTCGATGAATACCATATGGAGGTCCATTTTCTTTTCTCTATATTTTTCCATTATCCGTCTTATGACGTGTATGTCTTCTGTTGTAGAGCGTCCTGGCATAAATCCAAATTGGTTTATTGCTATCTGGGTTTCCCGTCTAATTCTCTTGTCAATAACTCTTTCCCATAGTTTCATCGTGTGACTCAATAGCTTTATTCCCCTGTAGTTTTCGCAACCTTGGATATCTCCTTTTTTCTTATATATGGGGACTATGACACTGGTTCTCCACTTGTCTGACATCTTCCCTGTCTTAAAGATAGTGTTGAATAGACCTGTTAGCCATTGGAGACCCTCATCACCAAGGCATTTCCACACTTCAATCGGTATGTTGTCTGGCCCCACCGCTTTATCCCTTCCCATTTTCTTCATAGCTCTTGTAACTTCGTCAACTGTGATGCTTCTACAATAGCATTGGTTTTGTTGCGTTGTTTGGGTTGTTCTATCCATCTCAGTTTGTTGATTTGGATTCCTTATGTTAAATAGGTTATCGAAGTAAGTTTTCCATCTCACCTTGATGTCTTTCTCCTTCACCAAAACCTTTCCATCCGCGGCCTTTATGAACTTGACCATTCTCAGGTCCGGTCTTGTTCTTTCTCTTGCCTTGGCTATCTTAAACATGTCATGCTGTCCTTCTTTTGTCTCTAATCGCTTATACATCATTTCATATGCCGTGTTCTTTGCCTCTGACACCGATTTTTTCGCTTGTCTCTTAGCCTCCTTGTACTTTTGTTTTAGCTCTGCGTGTTCTTCCTCATTGTTACAACGTATAAGCTCTCTAAAACTTTGTTGTTTGATATGTATCTTCTCCTGTACATTTTCGTTCCACCACCATGATTCCTTATGACCAACTGTCCTTTTGTTGTAACTCCAAGTGTTTCTTTAGCTGCTTGGATAAGCCTAGTTGCCATAACCTCCCATTTTGGTTTGCGTCTTCCTGTGGCCCAGTTTGGTTCATTGGTATGACTTTATCTCTAAAAATGGTAATCTTTTCGTCTTTGAGCTGACCCCATCTAATCTTGGGTGTAAGTCTCTTGTTCTGTTGGGCAATTGTCTTCTTAACACGTATATCCGCCACCAACATATGGTGTTGTGTCACAACCGTCTCTCCCGGGATTGCCTTACAGTCCTTCCACGAGCTATGATCTTCTCTCCTCATCAATAAGTAGTCTATCTGCGTGTTTCTCCCGCCGCTGCTAAACGTGATTAGATGCGAGTCTCTTTTCTTAAAGAACGAATTTATGATGCCTAAGTCATGCGCTACTGCAAATTCAAGAAGCTCCCTATCGCCGTCATTCCTAAGACCGTACCCGTAGCCTCCATGCACCAGTTGGAAATGCTCATTATCCTTTCCTATATGTCCACTAAAATCTCCTCCTATGTATAACTTTTCTTCTCTAGGTATGTCTCCCACAACGTGGTCTAAACTCTCCAAGAACGTTTTTCTTTCCGTTTCCCCTAGTCCAACATGTGGTGCATACACACTAACTACCGTCAGTACCTCATCTCCTATTACTATTCTTAACAACATAATTCTATCATTGTATCTTCTCACCTCCACTACATTATCTTGCAGTTCCTTAGCAACTAGAAAACCTACTCCGTTTTTCGTTCCATCAGACTCTGAATACCATAGTTTATAACTATTGCACTCTTTTGCTCTCCCACCCCACCATCTAGTCTCCTGTAGGCACGCTATGTGGACCCTACGTTTCTTCAGCACGTCATTTAACTCTAATAACTTACTAGTTAGAGTTCCTAGATTCCACGATGCCACTCTTAATGTACAAACCTTATTCCCTGTCTTCGCACCTCTCCTCACCGAACATGATCTCGGGGCAGCATAATGGTTCCTACTATCTATTATACCAGACAGAGTCCATAAAAATCATCAAAAAAAACACGGACAACACACTAGAAAGAAACGAAGCACAAGTAAAGCACAATCAAAGGGAAATGTCACACGTGGTCAACAATACGCTAGGGGCACACACAATAATGAAGACCCAAAAACATCAAATCATCCGATGATAGAAAAATCCTAAAAAAATCCTAGAAAAAGAGGATGCCTTCCTTTATTCATAACCAAAAATGCCGGTACCCCTAACACAGCCAAATAATCTATAGGAAAATTAATATTTAAAGATATAATTAAATTAAATGCGCGTAAAAAAAACAGATATGCAAACCCGAGACAGATCGATCTCACCAAATGTACACCCAACTTTATAATTGCTCGATTTTGATGCTGGTACGGGCTATGAGGTTTCTGTGATGGTGTTGGAGGTGGTGGTGATGGCCGGTGGTGAGGCAGGGGGCAAGGGGCAGGGGAGCAGTGAGGGTGGGGGTGTGAGGGTGGTGGTGGCTAGAGGTGATGTGGTGACCGGAGGAGGGCAGGCGGTGGTGACGGGGTGGGCGTTGGTTCCGGGGTGGGCGTTGGTGACTGGGTAGGCGGTGGGGGTGTGGATTGTTGGTTTTGGCGGAGGGTGGTTGTCGACCATCATTCGTTGGTGGTCGCCGGTGAGGAGGTCGGCGGTGAGGGCGGTGGGTCTTTGGGGTGGGTTACGTACCTGGGATAGAGAGAGAGAGACGAGTCGGTCGCCGGTCGGTGGGGTTTGGTCCGCCGGTTGGTCTTTGGGGTGAGAATAAAAAAAATAATTTTTTAAAGTAATTATAAGAATATAAATATAAAGAATGCCCTTTGATGAACAATGATAAAGAAACACAAAATGAAGAAACACAAATGAATGCAAGGAAGAAGCAATTGTAGGTAGTTTTGTTGGTACTTGATGAGATCTTTGTAGTAATTAGCTTTTGACATATAATCATATACTTTCGTGCAGTTATATGACTACATATTATTAATATAATTCTTGATGATTCCCAAGAAATTAAAAATAATCTTCAAGATACAAAATAATTCAGTGTGAAAATTGCATAAATAGTATTTATGGTTTAATCAGATTGTATATTTGGTTCTTAAATTTTAAAAATTGAAAAATTAGTATAAACTTTTGTGTACTAATTGCCCTTTTAGTCCCTAGCATAAATTGATTTAATTTTTTTATGTATTTCATAAAGTTTAAAATAACTTTTAAATTTAACTTTAAGAACTAAAACGTAATGCCTACATAAAAGTTTGAACTAAATTTGTAATTTTTAAAAATTTGGGGACTAAACTTGTAATGACTAATAAAATTTTAGACTAACTTTACAATGTTCAAAATCTAGAGACCAAACATGTAACTTGGTCAAATTACAGGGGCCATTTATATAATTTTCTCTAATACAATAATGGTTATATATAGTTTTTTGGATATATAAGGAAACTAAAGGCAGGGCAGCACTGAAGTCGTCGTTCAGTCACCACCTCATAAAAAAACAAACAAACAAACAAACAACCCAGTATATCCCACTCAGAGCAGGGTCTGGGGAGGGTAGGTGTAGGCGAGTCTTTCCTCTGTCTTGTTAGATAGAGAGACCGCTTCCAAAGAGACCCCCGACTCGATAGCAAACGTCATACTGATAGCAAGCCCACATACAATAAATCATATAACACCTAGCATACAGTATACAAAAAGCCATATCGATAGCAAGACATCATACAATAAATCATACAACATATAGCATACAGTACACAATAAATCATACAACACATAGCATACATATATCCTAGGTGCATGTAGAATCACCGTTAAAGGGCAGATAAGGGCTACTTAGACATCAGGCCCCGCAACCAGAGTTCAAATACCCTTCCTGTCTATAGGTCGAACTAGAAGTCCTTAATTTTAATTCTACGCCTCCACTTAGTCCTATCCTCGATCATGTGCTCAGAGAGGTGCAAGTGTATCATATCTCGCCTAATTACCTCATCCCAAGTCAATCTAGGTCTTCCTCTACTCCTCCTACCCTCTAATATGATGTTCTCTACTGCTCTAACTGGTGCCGCCATTGGTCTCCTCTTGACATGCCAAAACCATCTTAATCTTCCTTCTCGTATTTTATCTGCGATACAAGCCACTTGTAACTTCTGTCTAAATACTTCATTTCTTATCCGATCAAGTCTTGTGTGACCGCACATCCACCTCAGCATTCGCATTTCCGCTACCTCTATTTGTTTCTCGTGCGATTTCTTTATGGCCCAGCAGTCTGTTCCATATAACATAGCTGGACGTACTGCCACTCGATATAGCTTTCCCTTTAGTTTTGCTGGAAACCTCTTATCACATAGGATCCCTGATACTACTCTCCACTTGCACCATCTTGCTTGAACACGGTGCGCTACATCACTGTGTATCTCTCCGTCCTCCTGTAAGTACGAGCCCAGGTATTTGAACCTAGACGTTTGTGGGACCGCCATACCCTGAATACTGATTTGGGTGTCCTCTTCCGCCTCGCCACTAAAGTTACAATGCATGTATTCTGTCTTAGAGCGACTTATCCTTAATCCTTTGCGCTCTAGTGCTGCTCTCCACTGCTCTAGCTTGTCTTTTAGCACCCTTTAAGATTCCGATATTAAGACAATATCATCCGCAAAGAGCATGCACCACGGAACTGGCTGCTGTATAGACTTGGTCATCTCATCCAACACTACTGTGAAGAGGAATGGGCTCAGTGCCGATCCTTGATGTAGTCCCACTTCCACTGTGAATGAGTCTGTGTCTCCGATCGGGGCTCGCACACACGTTTTTGCCCCATCATACATATCCTTGATTATTTTGATATACCTCTCTGGTACCCTTCTAAGTCGTAGACTTTCCCAAATTAGTTGACGCGGAATGCTGTCATAGGCCTTTTCTATCGATGAATACCATATGGAGGTCTCTTTTCTTTTCTCTGTATTTCTCCATTAACCTCCTTATGGCGTGTATTGCTTCTGTCGTAGAGCGTCCTGGCATAAATCCAAATTGGTTTGACGCTATCTGAGTTTCTCGTCTAATTCTCGTGTCGATAACTCTTTCCCATAATTTCATCGTGTGAATCAATAGCTTTATTCCCCTGTAATTTTCGCAACTTTGTACATCTCCTTTTTTCTTATATATGGGGACTATGACACTGGTTCTCCACTGGTCCGGCATCTTCCCTGTCGTAAAGATAGTGTTGAATAAATCTGTTAGCCATTTGAGCCCCTCATCTCCCAGGCATTTCCACACTTCAATCGGTATGTTGTCTGGCCCCACCGCTTTAGCCCTTCCCATTTTCTTCATAGCTCTCGTAACTTCGTCTACTGTGATGCTACTACAATAGCAATTGTTTTGTTGTGTTGTTTGGGTTGTATTATCTATCTCAGCTTGTTGGTTTGGGTTCTTTATGTTGTAAGGTTATCGAAGTAAGTTTTCCATCTCCCCTTGATGTCATTGTCGTTCACCAAAACTTTTCCATCCACAGCCTTTATAAACTTCACAATTCTCAGGTCTTGTCTTCTGTTGTCTCTTGCCTTGGCTAACTTAAACATGTCATGCTCTCCTTCTTTCGTCTCTAGTCGTTTATACATCATCTCATACGCCGCGTTCTTTGCCTCTAACACCGATTTTTTCGCCTCTCTCTTAGCCTCCTTGTATTTATCTTTTAGCTCTGGGCGTTCTTCCTCATTGTTACAGCGTATAAGCTCTCTGAAACTTTGTTGTTTAATTCGTATCTTCTCCTGTACATTTTCGTTCCACCACCAAGATTCCTTATGGTCGTCTGTCCTCTTTGTTGTAACTCCAAGGGTTTCTTTAGCTGCTTGGATGAGCGTATTTGCCATGGCCTCCCACTTTTGGTTTGCGTCTTCCTGTGGTCTAGGATGGTTCATTGGTATGACCTTATCCCTAAAAATGGAAATGTTTTCGTCCTTGAGCTGGCTCCATTTGATCGTATGTCTAATTCTCTTGTTTTGTCGGACAATTGGTCTCTTCAAGCGTATATCCGCAACTAACATATGATGTTGTGTCACAACTGTCTCTCCTGGGATTGTCTTACAATCCTTCCACGAGCTACGATCTTCTCTCCTCGTCAACAAATAGTCTATCTGCGTGTGTCTCCCGCCGCTGCTAAACGTGATTAGATGCAATTCCCTTTTCTTAAAAAACGAATTTATGATTCCTAATTCATGCGCTACTGCAAAGTCAAGAAGCTCCTTACCGCCTTCATTCCTAAGGCCATACCCGAAGCCTCCATGCACCAACTGGAAGTGGTCATTATCCTTACCGATATGCCCATTAAAATCTCCTCCTATGTATATTTTTTCGTCTGTAGGTATGTCACCCATAACGTGATCTAAACTCTCCCAGAACTTTTTTCTTTCTGTTTCTCCTAGTCCAACGTGAGGAGCGTACGCACTAACTACTGCCACTACTTCATCCCCTATTACTATTCTTACAGCATAATTCTATCATCGTATCTTCTTACCTCCACTACATTATCTTGGAGTTCCTTAGCAACTAGAAACCCTACTCCATTTTTCGTTCCGTCAGACCCTGAATACCATAGTTTATAACTATTGCACTCTGTTGCTCTCTCACCCCGCCATCTAGTCTCCTGGAGACACGCTATCTGGACCCTACGTTTCCTTAGCACATCAATTAACTCTAGTAACTTACTAGTTAGGGTTCCTATATTCCACGATGCCACTCTTAATCTAAAATCCTTTTCCTTGTATTCGCACCTCTCGTCACTGAACATGATCTCGGGGAAGCATAATGACACCTGCTGTCTATATTAGCTGACAAGGTCCACTAGAAACAACCCCTAAAAAGTAATTGTAGCAGAAGTAAAGCACAATCAAAAGCAATCCGTCACACGCGGTCAACAGTACACGATGGACCAAAACTTAATAAAAAAATAGCAACAATGATCACCACTTCACACCATGACACACTATCCTGAGTATAGATTCAAATAAGCCAATGAAACCTATATAGCGAACAGTTCTAAGATTGACCAGAAATTAAGACAACAACCCACAAATGCTCAATACACCAACTCAACCAACAATTAATATGAAAACACTAACAATTATACAACTAATCAGCCAGTTATAACCACTAATCAATTAGGCACAAACCACAGAACTAAACGGTCAGCAGAAAATAGACAAGAATATATCAGACTCAAGAAGAGTCAAGGATTAAAATCACACAAACCAGTAACGAACAACAGAAACAGATCACAAGAATATATCACACAAACCAGTAAAGAACAACAGAAAACAGATCACACAAATGATGCACCAGTAAACCAGTAACCCAGTAACCAGTAAAGAGCAACAGAAAGCAACACAGAATATCTCAACAGCTGCTGGTACTCCTAACCCAGCCAATATCAGCCTAAACTAGAAACTAAAAGAGAGAGATGGAACAATCTCACCAGATGTGCGGTTCTTCAGATGTGCCCTAGATTTAGCAACCTTCACTTAGGGTTGCGAATCCAAGGCAGAAGAAGGCTAACAGCGGTAAACCAGTAGCAGAGGTCGATCGGGATCGGGAGAGATGCCCTTGGATGAGAAGCCGAGGTCGATCGAGCAGGGGTCGATCAAGCAGGTCGATCGAGCAGGGGTCGCCGGTGAGGGGTCGATTGGGATCCGGTGGAATATATCTTGGGTCGAGATGCTCTTTGATGCGTAGCAGGGGTCGATCCAGAGATATGTTCTCGGCTGCTCTCGAAGGGGATGCTCTCGAGATTTGAACGTTGGAGATGCTCTCGAAGGGGATGCTCTCGGATGCTCTCGGGATCGGATGGAATATATCTTGGAGCAGAGAGATGTTATCCCGGCGGAGGTCGCCGGTGAGGGGAGATCGGAGATTTGAACGTTGGAGATGTGTCGGTGTTGCAGAGAGAGTTTGCAGAGAGAGTTTCGATTAAAGACGGACATAAAATATTGCGTCCAAACTTCCCATTTATTTTTTGTGTAAAAGTTGATAGATACATTTGTAAAAGTATACCAGCACATGATAATAAGATTTTTTTTAATGTGTAAAAACGGAATGTTGAATTATAAATTAATGTGTTATATATAAAAATATAGTTAAGTTTTATATATCTATAATATATATATATATATATATCACTTATATTCAATTATATATATAACTATACATATAATATACTATATATATAATTAGACATCATCCGTCCGACCAGTCCAACCGGTCCGACCAACAAACCCATAACGTGTCCGGTTCGACGTTTGATCCGGTTTTGAAAATAGTATTTATACAAAATTCCACAAAGAATAGATTTAATGGAGAGAATGCTATTCAAAGTCCTATTAGACAAACTTGTCTCTGTCGTAGTTGTAAAAAATATATGAAAAGACTGTATTATTGATCTAAAGCTATTAATAAAAATAAAATCGGTATAATTATAAGTGAAACATAATTTAACTACGATAAATGTAAATGTAATATAAATCTTATCTACTCGATCGAATCTAACTAATAACAAGCCCTCGATCTCAAGTTAGACGTTAGCTTCGATTCGATGTCTAGATGAAAACAAATTACGGAAGATAAAAAGTAAAATTACAATTTAAAACTTCGACTGTGATTGTTGTTATCAATTGAAAAGATCTTCACTCTTTACTTTAATCTTCTGTTTTTTATGCTTAAATTTCATTCTTCATCTATGTTGTATTTTTATTGCGGATTTTAAAACTCAGGATAGATACTTGTTTCGAAATGGTTCCAATTTTTAAAATTTAACATCTATGCCTCTTTGAATGTGTTTTGGTTTTTAAAAGTCAGAGTTGAAACCTAATTTGTTGGAGAAAAAAGTATAGCAAAACCAATGTATATGTACAATGCATCCCTGGAACAAGACGATAGGGAAAAGAAGAAAAAGAAAATCGTTATGTCATGGGGATGATGGAGGAAGGAAACTTACGCCAACCAATGGAGTCTAAAAGGGCGAAGAGAGGAAGAAGAGAGAAAAGATAATAATTTAAAAAAATTATAAAACTCAGATAATATGTAAAATAACAATGAAAAATACTATAAGTATTATGTATTACTGATCACTTGTATATAATAGTATGATGAGTTAATTGCCAAAAATAAATAAATAAATAAATAAAATAAATTAATAAATAAATAAAATCTAAACAGAACTCTTAGCCATGATAAATATAAACCCAATAAATTAATCATATCTACTTAAGGAACTCTTACTAATATAGTTCTTGTGACATTAATAGCTAATAACATATCACATCACATAGTATATAGCTCACAGTAGTAATATATATACAACTATAAATATCATTCTCATAAACTATAGAATATGAGACGACTAATAAATGAAAAGAGATAGGTAAAGTTTGAACACCATGTTGCCATAAAGTCAGGGTCGAGTTTAGTACAAGTAAAAGTAGACTATTAATCATTATTAATTAATATGTAGGTAGTTCTTTGAAAATAGTTGAATTATCTCCGTACACCTAACGTTTAGGTTTGCACTTCCCAATTCCAATTCATTCCTGCTATAATTATGTCCATATGTTTGCGTATGTGATTGAAAAGTGACAAGCTTAAACTTGAACCTAACAAAAAATACCAAATTAAGTCAGACCTTTTTTTATGTTGAAGTAAACCTTTTGGTCTTTGCCTTGCACGTTAACCTCACCGTCTTCTGTAATTGTTAAAACTCCGAAGGAATCCGGCAGTGGTTTATCGCGGTTAGCAACCCATACCACGGTCTTTCGATCCATGGCATACCAAATCCCAACGTAGCGTTGTTCTGACTCCTTTTCCAATTGAAAGAAGCCCATTTGAAACTTTTTCTCAGGTGATTCCAAATAATCGGTTCCATTGATGGTATCTCCGGTTGTTATGTTGTCTCTAGATGAACAACAATGAATTAAGTAACACAAAATGAATGTGGAGAAGAAGCAATTGTAGGTAATTTTATTGATGCTTGATGAGATCATTAGACTAGTATGCTTTTCAGTATGGATGATATTATGTGAGGTGTGTGTTTTGAGGAAGGAGCTAAAAAAATAGATAAATCATTGTTTGGAAGCACATTCCATTCCTTTGTTGGAAAATATAGCTCAATTATTAGAGTCAATAACTACTTTTAAAGTCTACGTTAGCTTTTTTTTGAACGGCGACTTTCAGTTTTTGAGTGACAGTCGCATCTCCGACAAGGCGGAGACCCATCACCCCTTCATACCCAAACCACTACGTTGTCTGAACCGGGCCCGCGGGTTCAGAGTAAGGGCTGGCGTTCCTCGGGAAACCATGGAGCCTACTGTCAGTTGACAATAGTTGTGCCGCTACACGAGTCGGAACCCGCTAGCGTAACGCAATCCGGGACGAAAACCCGAGTTGGCTCGGTTTCGAACTCACGAAGTGAGCTCTAAACTTCATCGCCTGTACCACTCAACCAAATGATTGGTGGTAAAGTCTACGTTAGCTGGTGGGCAGAAATAATAACATCCGAGATGAGATTAGAGAAGTATAAATGAGTCAAGACGTCTCGTAAGATACTCAGGATTGTCTCGAAAAAAAACTCAGATCTAGCCAAGGTTAAACAAGCCCGGGCCTAATCTTTAGTTATTGAGCTTGAATCGGCTCGCAAGCGTAAACTAGCCTTTGGTTTATATAATTTTATATTTACATATTAATAATATATTTAAAAAAATATTGTTATTATATATATAATATTAAGCTACAAATTATTAAGGAAATATATATTACGTGTGCATATTTACAAAGTACGATTATAAATAAATATAAAAGTAGATATAAAAAATTTTAATGTTAATAATTTGATAAAAAAAAGTCGAGTCCTAGCCCAGTTTAATTTTGAAAAATTATAAACGAGCCAAGATTAAGCTTTAAGAATAAAATTTCAAATGAACCTAGTTTTAGCTTTCTAGAATCTAACCCTAGATGGGATATTAAAAACTCTTAAAAATCGTACACCACTAACACCAATTGAGATACCTATCATGTTAAAACACTCATTTGTTTAAGATGAATTAATATTTATTGTTGAAATATATCTATAGTTTAATTCAATAACAAACATAGTGGTATGAACTTATTTTCTAATGTGTGATATTGTTATTTGTTCTTAAATGTAAATCTTGTTGATGGGTTGGGTACTTGGGTTCACATCTTGGCTTCAAGCCTCAAACATCCAACCAACTGGGCTAACAACTCATGGACTTGTGGACTGGTGGGCTACACATATATATCATCTTATAGCTATTTGGGCTTGCACTAGACTCTAGGGTTGGGCTTTGCATCTTAGTTATTCTAACAAAAGATGACAAAGAAACATTGTAATATTGTATTAAAGGTATTCTAAATCTATTCGCCAAGACTGCAGAGCAAGAGATGCACCAATCTTCTTCATGTCTTTTGTTTGTTGTCAAAACAAGCATAATTAGATCATCATCTTGAGTAGAACCGTGTTTAGTTTTCTTTTCCTCTCAGATTTTCGTTCTTCATCTAGGGTTCTCGTCACCATGACGATGACCATCTTCGTTGTGTGTTTTTTAGTGAAAATTTAGTCAAGCTATTAGTATTTGGTTATTCGTTCAATTTTTAGATGTAAACAAGTTCATTTTCACGCGAATAAAGTTTAAATTTCCAATTTTTATTTTATCAGTAATTTATTACACTTCTATACTTAAAAAAGACTTGCTACATTAAAATTTAGTTGTCATACTATAAAATACTATTAAAATATAGTTAAATGTTTAAGGTAGTAAACATACCCACGACCTAATAGAGAGAAATAACACACTCTTATAAATGTTTACCATAGTTATTGGAGCCGATACCAATAAAATCTCACTCATATTTGCGATTTCATAAACACCATTATAAACACTCGTACCTTCTCTTACATGCCTTTTTTTCCAACCCTCAAACTAAATGATTTCCATGATTATAAGAAAAAATTCCTTACACAAACGTACAATATCTACAGACTAAAAAGCATCACACTCTTCATTCCATAAATGAAAGTGAACAGATGCAACCTCATCCGTCACAAGTCCCAACCATATCTTGTTTTGACCTCTTTCAATTGTTGTTATCTCTATTTCAAATATATGTATAAGAGTTATATTAGAGGCTGATGCTAATCAAATATCTCTCAGCATGAAGCTGAAGTACAAGGAAGTTATTTCGAAAGAGTTGATCATGCACAAAGAAAATTTACTAAGTGTCAAATTTTTTGAAATCAAAGTCTTCCAAATCTTGAAGACAAAGTCTTCCAAAGCTTAAAGACTAATTTCTTTCAAAAACTTTGAAGATACGTGTCCCTGATACACTTTTGACAAAAGCTAAACAACTTTCATCTGTCAGCTCTGAAGACTCACAACTATACAAGTTGGTGATTATTTTCATACTTTTGTCAACTATACATTATGGTGTCTGTGTCTGCAACTTTTTTTTGCACTTTTATACTTTTGTAAGATATTAAGATATGAACTATGGCATGTCATAGTTAGTAGTCAAAAGGCAATCTACCTTTTAACTTTACATGATGTTGTTGTCTAGATTAGTGTCCAGCTGTCCTTCAAAGTATGACCGACTGTAAGTTGTATTATAAAGCATCTCATGTTATTGCATTATCCTTAAAAACCAATACTTGTGTTCTTGAGTTCTTTACTTGTTAGTTCTTTGTTTCTTTGCTTGACTCCCTATTTGATCTGTAAACTGTTGTATTCACCATCTTCTAAAACTGTTTGATGGTCACAAAGTGATCTAATTAAAACACCCTAAATTGGACTCAATCTAGAAACCCACATTTAACCCAAGAAAACCTAGACCTAGACCATTAGATAGGCAAGTGAACCTAATCGAATGTAGACAAGACTAAGGAAGACCAGAATCGAACCCTAGAGACACTATTATAGAATAAACTAGACTCAGAAAGGACAAAACAAAATTGATTTAATAATAGGGGGTTGATTTTATTTTTTTAAAGAACCTAGAGAAATAAAAGCTACTTTTAATTAATTGATTAAGGAATCGACTTACCAACTTGAACACGAGTAAACAATAACTCTTAGAAAATCAAGAATGAGGAAGATACTACCTAGGCGAATCCAAGATGGGACCCTCGAACTTCGAATGAGTATTAAACTATTGTGGAATTGAGATCTAATAATACAAACCCTCTAAGAAACTTAATGGATCCCAGATCATTCTCCAGATGTGACAAAAAAACCTAGAAGATGAGTGAAACTACCGATTAGTCAAATTACTGCTAAGTCTCTTTGACAACACTTTATGTACCCGGTTAATAGCTAATTTCTAGATCTAACTAACACAATTCATTGGTAATGAAAGGGGTAACCTTTAAACAATCTATTAGACACGAAAAGCATGCAATTAGCTAACTTAGAGAAACCTTCTTTCGAACGGCTTATTCCCAAGCAACTAACCACAAGGACAAATCGATTAATCTTCACATGTCAGAATCAAATTAAGAAGTGCATTAAGATTCAAATCCTTCTAAAATCTTCAATTCGTCATTAAGAATGCTCTTGAAACGGCTAGTGGTCGAACTCCCATGTTTGGGTTGAGAAAAGTTGTTTACATACAACTTTGTAAAATTTTCCCGAAGACAACATTTATGCGATACACGTAGGAGACGCACTCTTGCTGTGCGTATCGCATTGATTAAAAAATTCACAAAACCCTAATATGTTCCCTATGTGATACACTCAGGAGAGGCCCTCCTGCTCTGCGTATTGCATAAATGGGATTTTCCAGCAATTTTTGTGTTTGTCACTTAGAAAAAATTCTAAGTGTTGGTCTTCCCCCATTGTTTGGTTCTTTTCTTCATTTCCTATGCGTTTTCATCATTTTAAGCACCAAGAACCTATTGAAACACAAAATAACAAGCGATATGTAAAAACTAATGAATGTAACTAAAATTTAAACAAAAGTGACCTGAAAACGTTAATTAAAATGGATGTGTTTTACAACACATAAAAAATACCCACACTTAAGCTTTTTTTCATCCTCAAAAAAGTATGCAATGGAATCACAACTAGGAATCAAGTTTTCAATCATACTAGACATTCAAATTACTCCTATAAACAAGCAACAAGTCGTAGTAATCATCGGCATTGTTTCCAATTTACCCCACTAACTAATCGGGTCTCTTATTGCATCTGTTTAAGTTCAAGTGATATCAATTTATCTATAGCGTCTCACACTTAGAAAGCTACATTTCAGCCTATTTAATTGATTACTTGGCGAGGCACAAGCTTTCCCTATTAGAGTTTTGCTACCAATGCAAACTAGAGAACATATCCCACTTAAGAATCATTGCTATATCAGGGTAAATGAATACTTGATGAATTAACGAGCGTAGACTGGTGCATTCTTCTTTTTTTTTTCTAGTTCACCTCACCTATGGGTGTTCCTCCAAGTCGCCAACCCGGAGGGTATCACGTAAGTTGTTGGCTTACTTTATTTATTATTATTTATTTTTATTTTTATTTTATTTTATTTTTCGGTCTAATGCTCGATGGAATATATTTGTTGGAACGCCACTTCTTTCGGATTTATTTCATAAAAGAAAGAGACGTATCACTTTTAACTATTGTAAGTTCTAAAGTCTACATAGGTGCTTAATTTATTTAATTAAGGCCTACCTATTTCCCCTAAGATGAAAACCCACGAGATTCCTTGATTTAAATAGGTAATTTTAAAACACTTAAAGAAATCCTCAAAGCTGGCTGGGTCACCAACTGATTACCAAGTGACACATTACTGTTTGTTTGAAATATTTTTATTTATTATTATCATGTTTTTTCTTTTTTGAAAACCAATTACCAATTTTTCTATCATTTTCCATACAATTTGCACAGCTCTTTCGAAAACAGTTCTTCAGATTTTTTTAAAACCAACGCATAACGTAAACAAACACGTAAATCCCCCATACCCACACTTGAAACACACATTGTCTTCAATATGGATTGAAAGACTACGCAAAAAAACAATTATACAAATGACCGTTAAACAAATTCAAATAAATATAAATATATGCAAATAAAGATAAAGCGTGATAAAATGGAACAGACTCTTCTGGTGTATGCGGAGAGACTCCACGTGAGTCTTGTTCCATTCATCGCCTCCAGCATCGCCAACATCACCAGCACCACTAGCACCACTATAGTCTCCATTGTAAGGAGGATACCCCTTGTAAGGGTAACTAAACCATAGGGGCACTGACATGTACTACTACTCCATCATATATCTGATCGCCCTGTCTTGGCGATCCAATCGACCCTGAAACATCTGATCATGTGATTTAAATTGAATGTAGTACATCTCGTCATGCTCATCCATTCTTGTTAACAATTGGTCTCGCAGATCCCGCCGGTCAAACGGTATGGGTGGAAACTCTCTCAACTGATGCTATTGATGAGGAATTTCATGTTGAGGCCGGCGGATGTTTCTCTGTCTATATGTTGGTGCACCCATCTGAATAGTATCTGCAGCTGCAGATCCCGCTAGTGGTGGAACATGCAGGCGTAGATGTACTCCAACATATTTTATCGGCACATCCCACTTAATAATGTTTGACTGTCTAAGCTCCTGCAATCCGAACACACCTGTATCGAGCCCTCTAGTCAAATGATGCTCTAAATAATGATAAAAAACACACAAATGATTTGCAATGCATGTGACATAAGGGCCTAGATCCAGTCTAGTATTAGGGCCACCCTTGGTGTCTCTTCTATTCACGATACAATTTAAACGAAATAAGTCTACACTCATGATGTTGTCCTTTCCTTTTCTACCCATAATAGTACCCACGAGTGGACGATGAATGTACTTCAAAAACAGGTCGGTGATAGCTGATGCAACCATATTAGATGAAAAAAGATCATCACTAATCGATCTCCAAAACTCACCCATTACGACTTGAGAAACTGTATGCTCCACATCCTTATTATCTTCACCCTCAAAGCTAGCTCAAAACTAGGTATCCTAATCTCATCCTCAGTATACAACCCAGCGGACACACCAAATTGTTCAACACTCATTTCATATACTTGTCTCCCTAAGGAAAATGACACCTCATTAGCCCAACTATACCTGCTCGCCTTATATGTCAAAGTGGAATGAAACTCCACTGTCAGCTTTGAACACCACCGCTCAACACGCTAAACAACATTCAACCATTTACATCCTAAAAACTGATTGATTCTTTGAGTAGTATTTACCTGGTTCATCAAGTTCCAATTAATTGTCCTATGTCTCAATAATTTCATTTATGCAAACTTAAGACATTTATCATATTCCTTAGTTCTTAGTGCGAATCTGAGGAAAATGTTACTAATCAAATCCCTCTTCTAGAATAGGTTGATCATTCGAGTCCGGGACCACATAATGTACATCATATCTGTTGGTCCTGGTAACAACGTGAGCATGTGGTTGGTCCTCAGCAACTCACTTAGCTCTGCGTTTTTCCTACCATGAAGAATATGCACCTTTATCCATATCTGAGAATTGAAAATCATTTATTAGTAAACAAATATGTCATATAGAATCCAATGACTGTATAGCATTTCTTTTGCAGTCGCTGGAACAAAACAAATTAAAAGGAAAAAAATAATAAAAGAAAGAAAGTCAAACAAAGATAAAACCTAAGCAATATAAATTGCAGGACCGGATGAAGGGGTTATGCACTTGTACAACACAACAACACAAAGAGGAGAGTGTATTCAACACTTAACAATTCAAATAGGAAAACTGATCAGTAATGAGTTTAGAGAACTTGAAAACACAAGATGTAACAATAAGACAGAAAACTAGAGCAATACACAAGCAGTTGGGTTTCAGGGTTCAAGTATATTGATCTTCTAGTTCCTTACAAAGTTGTTTACAAAGTTCAACTCAAAGCCTTAAATAGTTACAAGGAACAAAACATACTTATACTAAAGCCTACAGCTGGCCATACTTTGAAGGCCAGCTGGATACATGAACTAGACAACAAAGTCCATGTAGAGTCAAAATGCAGATTGCCTTTTGACTAGTGACTATGACATACCATAGCTCACATCCTAATATATTACAAAAAGGATAAAGTACATAAAGTGGAAAGCTATAGACTCAAGACCTCAATGTACAGTTTACCAAAAGCATGGACCTTTTCACCAACTCATGAAAAGGTTGGTGACTTATCAGAGTGGCAGCGAAAAGTGGTTCAGCTTTAGGTAAAAAGTACATCAGATAAGGCATGTAAATATAAAAGTCTTTGGAAGAAATCTGTCTTCAATGGTTGGCTTCGGAAGACTTTGTCCTTGAAGCTTCGGAAGACTTCATCTTTTGGATTCGGAAGATATTGGTCTTGGCTTTGGAATATTTCACACTTAGAATAATTTTCAAGTCAGTGTGAATCTTCTGAAGCATTCCACTTCAGTGTACATGTGCATGCATGCAGGAAAGGCTTTAAATGTTTGAGTTGCATCAGCCTTAATAATACCCTTACAAACTCCCCCTAGGCTGATGCTACCAAAACACCTTAAGACACTAGATATTAGTAGTCCTTATTATGATGATGACCATGCCTTTCTTCATGAGATGGTCAGGATCACTCAGACCTTTATAGTATCTTCTCATGTCAAAGAGATCATGCAGAGGTAGATTGAACATATCCTGCCATGTGTAGGTATGTTCAATACCTTGATCTCTTATGACATGCCATCTTTCTGGATTTGTGGTATATGTCCAAGATAAGATGGGTCTGCCTGATGCCAGAGGGAGCTGCTTGAGTGGGAGTTGGTGGAGCATCCTCTTATTGCACATCCTCAGGATGTTCTGACTCATATTGAGGTTTGGAGGTGGATGTTTCTTTCTTCTTTATCTTTGACTTTGGTCTGGAAACCATCCCTTTCCTCCTCTTTGAACTCTTTAACTAAGTAGACTGGCCTGTAGCACCTGATTGATCTTCTTTGTCTTTCTCAGTTGGGTCTTCCTCTCTCATAGGTTCAGATTGAGAGGGGACAGATCCCTGCTGTGGATCAGAAGTGGAAGTTTGCTGAGATTCAGCAGGAGGTTCAGGTTGTGTTGTCTTGGGTGTTTCAATCTTAACCTCTACTTCCTGAGGGACCTGACTTGGTGGGGAGTGTAAGTCAAAAAGTTCACCTCTTTTGATCTTCTGCTTGATCACCCTAATGTGCTCATCCATGGTGGATAGAGATACGGGACCAAGTCTCCTTCCAGAGAATCCATACAGATTCAAGAAGCTCATCATCTTCTGTCTGTCAGCAGACTTTTTCAGATTCTTATGGATGATGGCTCTTGATTTTACAGCTTCTTCCCTTAACTTCCTTTTGGTGATCTTTCTTTCTTTGGCTACATCAAGTTCAAGTTGTTTGAGGTACTCAAACTCAATGTAGTCAAAGGGTAAGGGAAGAAGTGTTTCAGCTTGGTAGAGGCCTGTGGCACTCAGGTAGTTGATCATGTTGATCCTATCCTTTTCTTTGTCTACCTGAGGTTCTCGTGGTACCACATCCTCTTGTTCCTGAGTTTCTTGAACTGGTGAGAGAGTAGACATGTGCTTATAGAGCCTCTTCCTTCTTCTTTCTTCTTTAATTTTCAGAAGAAGCTCTGCATCCTCTTCTTCCTTTCTCTCTTTTGATAGTTCTTTGTCATCTAGTTCATTCAACTCATCTAAGGGGAGAGAGATGATATCATCAATATCACAGTTCCTAGTCTGCAAGTAGTTTATTTTGGGTGCCCTTAACTCATCATCCTGAGTGTTTGGTCTAGGGGCAGCCCTGATAGCACTTTCCATAAGCCTTGCAGACCCAACAGAGGAACTTTATCCCCTTAGCTTCCTTTTCCTCTCTCTCTCCTCCTCCTCAATCTCCTCAGGAATTAACTTCCTTTTCCCTTTGTCACGCATAGACCTTTGTGATTCAGGGTGGAGAGAGCTTTGGCCTTTATTTCTTGGTGTAGCTTCCAAGCTCTGGCTAGAGAGAGGTTGAGATGCACCTTCACCATCAGGTGTCTTATCAAGGGTTTGAACATCTGCAGCAGTTTGTGGTGATACAGGACTCTCAGGTTCTACCACTGGGCCTTCAGTCAAGGATTTCCCTTTGAAGCTAATCTCAGGGTCTGCCTCAACATCCAGTTGACCGATGGTATAGCCTAATTGTCTTTGTCTTCCTCTAAGGCTAAACTCTGCAGTGTTCCTTTGTTGAACTCTTTAAAGAGTAAGAGTTCTTTTAGCAGTATCATACCTCTACCTAAAAGTGTGAGCTAGAGTTGGTGGAGATGATACTGCTCTTGGGATGCCTTTCACAAATAGACTCCTTATGACTGAGTCTATGCTATCCATATCAATATGGACTTGAGAAAGTTGCTGAGTATGCACAACTGCAAGTGAGAATGGTAAGTCCTCAATGTCCATACTCCCTGAGGAACTCCCAGGTTCTGTGATTGTAATGACTTCCTCCCACTTTTTGGTAGCATCACCCTCTTGCACATGGGAGCTAGGAGTTAGGTCAGTTACATCCACATGTTCTTGTGTTCCTGGTTGAGTTTCTCTTGAGGGTCTCCTAGCTAGTTGTTCCTTGAGATCAGATGTCTCAAGTTGCTGATCATTGACCCTTTGTTGCAAGGTAGTCACCTAAGATTCAAGATGACTGACCTTTAAGACTAAATAGGTACATGTTTTGGACAGCTTTTGCACCTTTAGTCTCAAGTTCCCCTCATCTTCATCAGAAGAATCACTGGGGGATGAGAGAATGAGACCAAGGTCCTCTTCCTCATCACCAGTATGATGTTCTTGGCTGCTAGATTTCCTCTGCTCAGTGACAACTTTAGTTGAAGTGTCAATGGGCTGAGTTAATATGGTTGAGGTCTGAATGATGTAATCACTTGCTGAAGTGAGAGCCTCTTCCATATGGATATCATGAATATGTTCAGAAGTATCCACCTCAGTGATAGGTGACTGATATAGGCTAGACTTAGATGACTCAGGAGCACTCATCTCCCTTTGAGGAGAGGTGTAGTAGGACGACTCATGATACTCACTGGCATCTAAGTCCTCATTAGTATAGAAGTCAAGGTTAGGTATTGGTTGGTTTAAATCTAAAGGCTGGGGATGGTAACTGTCCCCTGAAGGTTGTTCAATTGAGTGTTGAGACTTAGAGTGAAGGCTTAAGGCTGTTGGGCTTATGAGCTCATCAGACTGAGCATGAGGAACCTCAGTACTAACTTTAGAAGTGATGGGAGTGGTTTGCTCCTCAGTGGAAGTGGGAGCTCCAGTGTCCACTTCCTCCTATGTAGGTGAGTATATGGGGGCCTGCACAGACTCAATTACTTGTGCAGGGGTTCGTTTGTGCTTTCTTTGGTAGGTGAGGGTGATTTGTGGCTGTTTTGGTGGTTGGGATGTAGAGGGTGTGGGTTCAACACCAGCTTGTGTTGCTAGGTTGTCACCTTGAGCAATGAGCTCTAACATTTTTGGGACAAGGGCTGTTTCTACCCTCGAGAAGCCAACAGTTGGCTTCTTCAAGATCTTAAAGATGCCGAGCTTCATTTGTCCCAATTTAAGAATATTACCTGTTTCCCTCAACTGTGAGCCCAGTTCACAGTTGAGAATGTATTGAACATATCTAGGAAACATGTAATATTCTAAGGAGACTAAGTTGGCTATTAAATTTGTTTAGACAAATTGAGAATACTTGAACTTAACCCCCTGAACCATTCCATGTACTATGAAGGAGAGATCTTCAGGAATCTGGTCCCATCCTCCATGCTTGTTAGACAAGCTATGGATAACCACATGAAGTAAGTACTTCCACTTAGATAAGGCCTTCCCTTTCCTGAAGGTCTTTACAGAGAAATCTCCCTCATAACCCATCTGCTCAAAGGAATGGTTGACAGCTTCCTTTGGGAAGAACACCTCACATTCTTCATCATCCAGCTGAAGATGAGTGTTGATAATGGCCGGAATGATGAAGACTGTTCTCCCCTGCACTGTGGCAGACAGTGCCTTCTCCCCATCCAAAATGACCTCTTGGCAGGTCTTCCAGAATTGAAGCAAATGATCCTCATAGAGAGGTGGATCAATGGTAAGGGAGGTGAAGTAGTTAGACATGGCCAAGAATTGGCATACCTCTGAGAAATGGGGATCTTTCTTAGAGTTTAACAGGGCAACCTGATTGTGTTGCCTGTGTATCTGCATAGAAAAATCTGGGTCATTTCGTTTGTTTAGGTTGGCCATTTTGAGTAAGCTTTGATGTGAGGGAAGGATGAACAAAGACGGTTTCAGAGAGAAATCTCAGAATTTAGGTTTAGAGAGAAGATGAAGATGATAAAAAAGAGGGGGAACCGACAGAGTTTATATGTGAAAAAGGATTTGAGACAAAGTTAATGAAAGAGGATAAACTTTGAAATCCGAAAGGCGGTCCCACATCTGAAAAAGTAGTTTTCTTTTTGCTCAAAAGTTGTTTTCTTGGAATTCGAAAATCTTCGGAAGCTAAAATGTCTTCGGAAGTTTTAAGGAAAAAGCTTCCGAAGCCAAAGTGGCTTCGGAAGAATTTCTCAAAGAGTGTTGATAAATTTGCTTCGGAAGATAATTGTTAAGCTGAGATGCTTTGTTCCATAGAAACAAAGCTTCCGAGAGTTAATATTCTTCGGAAAAGAAATAATCCTTAAAAGACATACAAGTGTCTGAGAGAGTTTTTACGCTTCAGAAGATATTTCAGAAATTTCTTCCGAAGGTAATTTTCACTTAGACAGTTATTTGTCTTGAAGGGATATTTTCTTCCGAATATAAAAACATATCCTCCGAAAGATGAAAAATTTATCAAAAATCTATGAAAAGCTCTTCAGCAAGTTTTGTCCCTAGAAAACGTGAGCTTATGAATGTGATAGACTAGACAACTTAGGACACAAAGATTTTAAAAAATAAAATGAATTAGTTTTGTAAGAAAGAGTTACTCAAGGTTAATCATCCTAATAGCTGATATAAGATATTTAAACCTCTATTCATCAAAAGCTTTTGTGAACAAATCAGCATATTGTTCATTTGTATTAACCTTAACTAGTTTAATTAATCCCTTTTCAAAGTTATCTCTAATTAAATGATACCTGATGTTTATGTGTTTTGTCCTTGAGTGTTGCACAAGATTTTCTATGATAGAGATAGCACTGTTGTTGTCTATGTGAATGGGAGTCTCCTTTAAGTTGAACCCATATTCAAGCATCTGATTCTGAATCCAAAGCACTTGAGCACAGCAGCTTGTAGCAGCAATGTATTCAGCTTTAGCAGTAGAGACACAGGATTGTTTCTTGCATTGCCATGAGACAACCCTTCCACCAAGGAACTGACATCCCCCAAATGTAGACTTTGAAGTCATATTGCAACCACCATAGTCACTATCTGTATATGCATACAGATTGAAGTCAGAATTTTTGGGATACTAGAGCCTCAGTGTTGGAGCACCTTTGAGGTATCTTAGAATTATCTTGACAGTGTTAAGGTGAGACATCCTGGGGTTGGCTTGATATCTTGCACAAATGCATGTCGCAAACATGATATCAGACCTGCTAGCTGTAAGATACATAAGAGACCCAATCATAGCCTTGTAAAGGTGTTCATCCACACACTCCCCCTCAAGATCAGGTCCAAGGGAGTGGTTTCTTGCTATGGGTGTCTTAGCAATCTTACAATCAGTCATGTTGAACCTTTTGAGTATGTCTTGGACATACTTTGACTGACTTATAAAGATTCCATCTTCAACTTGCTTCACTTGAATGCCCAGAAAGAAATTAAGTTCCCCCATGGAACTCATTTCAAATCTATCTTTCATCAGCTTCTCAAAGTCTCTGCAGAGCCTTGGATTAGTTGAACCAAAAATGATGTCATCTACATACACTTGAACTAGCAGTAAGTCATTTCCCTGTCCTTTGATGAAGAGAGTTCCATCTATAGTACCTCTTCTATATCCATGCTTGCAGAGATAGTGAGATAGAGTCTCATACCACTTTCTTGGTGCTTGGTGTAGCCCATAGAGAGCCTTATCAAGCTTGCAAACATAATCAGGGTGATCAGGATCTACAAAACCAGGTGGTTGTTTGACATACACCTCTTCATCAATCACCCCATGCAGAAAAGCACATTTGACATCAAGTTGATAGTCCTTGAAGTTCTTGGATGCAGCAAAGGCCAAGAATATCCTAACAGTTTTTAGTCTTGCTACAGGAGCAAAGACATCAGTGTAATCAATTCCTTCTTCTTGTGTGTATCCTTGAACAACAAGTCTAGATTTGTTCTTGATGACAATGCCTCTATCAACTTTCTTATTCCTAAATACCCATTTGGTTCCTATAGTAGTCTTCCCATGTGGAAGAGGACATAAGTTCCAAACCTTCTATCTCTTGAATTGAAGTAACTCCTCCTGCATGGCTTCAATCCAACTTCCATCCTTCAGAGCCTCATCAACTTTCTTGGGCTCTATCTGGGATAAGAAACAAGAGTGTAGACAAACATTTGCTTCATAGGTTTGTCCTCTTGTTCTTACCCCGGTG
The DNA here is from genome assembly GCA_024085815.1 of Flaveria linearis. Classification (NCBI taxonomy): domain Eukaryota; kingdom Viridiplantae; phylum Streptophyta; class Magnoliopsida; order Asterales; family Asteraceae; genus Flaveria; species Flaveria linearis. The sequence goes on from JABSNV010000598.1 coordinate 77,289, forward strand.
TCAACATTTCCAATGATGTTTGTGGTAGGATGAGACTTGTGGATCCTTAGCTGAGGGATCACAACAAGTTACTGAGACAGATCTAAATTAGAGAAATTTAAATCTGGCATAGATTCTTCCTCCACCACTTCAACACACTTATCAAGAGAAACTTGATCCAATGAGTGTGTGACATCATTGATATGCTCATCTATGGGATGGTTATCGGCATCCAGAAATTCTTGATCACTGTTACCACCACCATTATCTTCTTCTGCATTTGAAGTTTCTTTGTTTGTCTGCTGTGCCTCTGAGCTAGAACTTGAAGGCATCTCAGATGGATCAGCTGTAGTTGTCATTGTTCTGCTGATAGAAACCTCATTTGCTGAAGTAGTTACAACTGGAGTTAAAGATGTATAATTTGAAGGTCTTCTTAGCTCTAATCTTGGATCAGGATCACCTGGAGGTAGAATTTCCATAGACCCTAAAACATTCTCACAAGATTTGTTTAAACAGTTTGTAACTAAGTCAAGATCAAAAAGCCAATCCAGACCAGAACCTTTCACATAGGGAGAGTGCTCATTGAAAGTCACATTGGGTGACTCATCAACTACTCTAGTTCTGAGATTGTATACTCTATAAGCCTTAGCTTAGGAAGAGTATCCAATGAAGTATCCATCATCTGATTTCTTAGCAAACTTAGAAATTTGATCTTTGGTATTCAAGATGCTGCATGGACACCCAAATGACCTGAGAAAACCAATGAAAGGTTTTCTCTTGTGCCAAAGTTCATAAGGAGTCTTACCATGGGTCTTAACCACTAATACTCTATTCTGCACATAGCAGGCAGTGTTGATTGCCTCTGCCCAAAATGTGATGGGTAGTTTAGAGTCAGACAACATGGTTCTAGCTGATTCAATCAGTGTCCGCTTTCTCCTCTCAGCAACACCATTTTGCTGAGGAGTCCTGGAAGCACTGTATTATCTTGTAATACCCTTTTCATCACAAAATGTATCAAGAATTTGATTCTTAAATTCAGTTCCTTGATCACATCTTTTGGTTTTGACCTTGTGATCATATTGATTCTCAATTCTTAAGATGAAATTCTTCAGAATCTTAGGGGTCTCATCCTTAGTTCTAAGGAAGAGGACCCATGTGAATCTTGTAAAGTCATTTGTGATCACCAGACAGTAAGAGGTCCTTCCTAAACTCATTACACTGGTGGGGCCAAAGAGATCCATATGTAACAAGTGTAAGGGTGTAGTGATGGAGTTTCTTTCCTTAGGCTTGTGGGATACCTTGTGTTGCTTCCCTTTCAGGCATGCAACACAATGGTCATCACTTGTAAACTCTTTCCTTGGCATTCCAGTTACCAAATCATTCTTAATTAGCTTATTCATATTCTTAAAGTTTACATGGCACATTCTTTTATGCCAAAGAAAAGACTCATCACTATTGGCTTTAGATAAAAAGCATGAAACTTCTTCTAAGGGAGATGTTTCCTACAAATCCATCTTATACATGTTCCCTTTCCTGAGGGCTCTAAGCAGAATATGCTCATGAGGAATAATCACCCCAGGCTTGAGAACAATGCACTCATGCTTAGTAAAGAGCATGTTATGACTCTGATCACATAATTAAGATACACTCAAAAGATTGTACCCAAGCTCCTTAACAAAGTTTACCTTTTCAATGCTGAGCTTACCATTTGTGACCTTGCCCCTTCCAGATATGTAACCTCCTTCATCTCCTCCAAAAGCAAGTGGTCCTCCGTCAATCTTTTCAAAGTTCTGGAGTAGTGACCTATTACCTGTCATATGCATGGAGTAGCCACTATCAATGATCCAGACATTTTCGTTTGTCTTGAGTTGTTCCTGCACACAGAAAATGATTAGTTACATTTGGAAACCCAAGCCTCATTGGTCTTGGGATCATCAAAGGAGATAGAAGGTAATGAAATAGTAATAGATCCTATGGTTATGATCTGGGAATCTGTTACTGTTGTTGATGGAAAACTTTCAGTCATTTGGTCTTTCCTTGACTTCCACACCACCTTTGGAAGTTTGGACCTGACCTTAATCACTTCGGAAGCTTTTAAAACTTTGGAAGTTTTGATGACTGAACCTTCAGAAGATTCTTCTAGCACTGCAACAAACTTTAGTGCTTCGGAAGTATTCCTTTCTTCCGAGACCAAATTTTCTTCCGAAAGCAATTTTCTACTTACCTTCTTCTTTCCTTTGGAGCTTCCGAAGGAGACAGATTTTCCTTCTGAAGCTGAGTTCTTCTTAGATTTCTTGGGAGTCTCCTTCTTGGTCATATGAAGAGTACCTTTTGGATTGTATGGACAATCCATAGCAAGATGAGAAGTACTTTCACACATAACACAACTTATTTTCTTCCTTCCAAGAGTTTTCTTCTGAGAACAAGGCTGACTTTGATCACTTCCCTTCTCCACCTTCATCTTTGCAGATGATAGACATTCCCTTTGGGCTTAGGACTGTTGTTGGAGTTGGATAGTTCAGGCTGTGTAGCAGTGGTACACAGTGAATCAGCCTTCTTCTTGATGCTGAGATGACTTGAACATGAACCAGAACTCTTTGTAGAAGAGTTGAGGTTTATGTTTTCAGTCTTGACCATATCAAATCCTGTAGAAATAAAGACTTGTTTCTGCTTAGAGTTAAAGGTGGCCTTGATCTCTTGAGCCCTCCTGGCCTTTCTTTTGCTCTTTCTGATCAAATTCTTCCTCATAGACTTGGTCATCTCAGGCTTTCTGCTCTCCTCAAAAGGATAGTGACCCTTCTTAGAATCCTCCTCTTCACTCTTCTCATAGGAATTCTTCACTATCAATTCTTCATCCTCTTCACTCAATGGGTCTATGTAGTGAAGCTCTTCTTCACAAGTTCCACACCTAGGTGATCTTACAGACAAGATTGTGTGTGGAGGAGCTATCTCACTAGATCCCAGTCCCTGCCTATTTTGATAACAGACTTTTGCATGTAAGGATGAGGATATGATATTCTTGAAGGTCTCTTCTTCAAGAACACATTTTTCTGCCCTGGCTTTGCTGATCACAAGCTCAGCCTGATATTCAGTTAACTTAGTTATGAGATCTTTGATCTGAGTCCTGTAATTTGTATGCTCATGTTTTAAAACTGAAATTGTTTTCTCTAAGTCCTCTATCTTTAACTTGTAATCATTTTCAGTTTTTCTAAAATCAGATTTTAGTATGTTCAAGGACTCAAGATCAGATCTCATCTCTAAGTTATAAGACCTGTATCTGTTGACTTTAGCAATACATTCAGGAGTGCAAAGATGTTCCAATACCTTGGATTCATCATGATCAGCCATTAATGCTTGATTTGGAGATGCATCTTCCACCTGAAAGCTCCAGTCAAAGCCTTCTTCTTCAACAGCAACTGCAACTTGCTGCTTTGACTTCTCATTCTGGGTAGCTTTATCAGTATAGTTTGGTCTGGATTGCGCTTGTCCACCATTTGTTCTTGGTGCTTTGCACTCCATAGCAAAGTGACCCATCAAGTTATAGTTGTAACACTTAACTTTGCTTTTTTCCAGTCCAAACTTTCCGTTGGCTGTATTATTGGGAAACTTCCTTCCTATCCTCTTGTAGAATCTTTTGGCTCTGTGAGTGAGAAGAGCCATTTGCTGGACTATCTCCATATACTCCAGGTCCTCTGGATGGATACAGTCCAGATCTTCAAGGGTGAATAGGAAGCTGCCACTACTTTCATCAGAGGACACAAAGGCTTGAGAAGAACTTGTCTCTTGGAATGAGCTTCCTTGAGTATAGTTCTCCCTTGGTGTCTCCAGGATGGTGATGAAAGGACCTTTTTGTGAGATGTCAGGGTAGCATATGAGATGATACTGAGGTTCTATGCTATCCCTTTCAGTCACATGAAGGGCTGAACCCATTTGATTGCTGGAGTTACCAGATGAACCTTGCATGTTTATCTCCATCTGGTATCCACTAAGAATGCCATACAACTCTGTCAGAGTAAGAGTCTTAAGGTTCTTAGTTCTCTTGATTACAACACAGTAATGTGTCCATTGCCTAGGAAGAGAGGACATGAACTTCCTTACAATGTCTCTGTTTTCAAGAGTTACTCCAACATCCACTAGGGTATCCACAATCTCAACATACCTGAAGTATTGTTGAGTCATGGTCTCACCTGCTTTGAAGGTGAAATTTTCAAACTGCTACTTCAGAAGATCATTCTTGTTTTTCATGGCTTTAGTAGAACCCTCATACATTAGTTTCAATGCATCCCATAGCTGCTTAGCTGTTTTGCATTTCTTGAAGCCTCTGTATACAGAGTTTTGAAGAGCAGTCTAAAGGGCTGTCATGGCTTTTGATCAATCTCTACTCTCTTTCTATCTTCTTCTGAGTAGTCAGCCATAGCCTTGGGGATCATACCATCTCCAGCAGCAGCTGAAGGAGTTTTGGTATGTAAGGTCCAGAGACAACAGATTCTCATATTCTTGAGTCTTGACACTTGATGAAACCTTCCATTCTATGACACCAAGTGTCAAAATCATCAATAATGACTAGTGGGGACTTTGTTATGGTTCCAGTTTCCATTGTAGGATTCTATATGCCCAAGACACGTAGAATATTGATGCGGTTAGTACATTATGATCCAATTCGGGTTATACCTAATAACAAGCTTAGCAAACACCAATTAATATTTAATTGATGATATGATCATGCAATTAAATATTTACACCAATTTAGAAAATGGGTTTTCTAAATAAGTGGCATATGAGAAGGAACAACTTATAAGAATATTTTATTCAATAATATTATTTGAAGTGTTATTTAAGTAAGTTAGATAACATCAAATAATAATAAGAGTGTATAACTTATACAATTAAAAGGTTAATTGTATAACTAATTAGATGACTAGTTTAATATAATGTGTGTTTTGTTTAAGGGGGGAAACCCTTTTCAAATAATATTTTCGGCCGCCCCCCCTTTATTTGGTTGGCTCTTTTGTTTTCTTGGAAACACACATTATAACAAGTCTTGCACTCATCATTCACTTCTCTAAACACATGCAAAAGAACACAAAAGAAACTCTCTTCTCTTCTCAAGCTCACGGCAGCAGCATCAGGAAAAGAGGGGTTTTGGAAGTGGTTCTTGGTGTTTACTCTCCCTAACAAGAAGTGTTTGCCATAAAGCTTTGGGTATACAAGCTTGAGAGGACCTCATTTTGGTGCCTTGGTCGATTTCTTGGTCAATATCATCCTCCTTATTTGCCACATTTGCTGCTGAAAGGTAGTTTATGGCAGCCCTCTTTGTGGCTGTCCATAATGTGTTGTTTGTGTTATCATAGCTAGCATCATTCACATATTAAAGATCCTTTTGTTCTTGGGTTTGTTTATAACTTGTAACATCAATATAAAACCTGAAATTTCAGTTTATAAACAATGTTATAATGTTCACTTCCGCTGCGTTTTTACAAAGTTTAAATGGTTGAACTATGTTTTATGTTCTATCAAACCCAATATGGCATCTAGAGCTGATTATGTGGATTGCTAGCTTGTTTTGTTCTTGAAAATTCATTTTAAGGGACTTTAAAACCCCTTTAGGGGCTGCTATGTTCATGTATTATGATTCCCCAAACTTTCAAAGTTATATCACACATGCTTGTGATTAAACTTTGAAAGACAAGTATGTTAAATTGTTTTTTGTTTGGACAAAATAAAACCCGAAATTTCAGTTTATGTTGGCTGAAATTTTGTGGTTTTTAGTGGGGTTTCATTATTGTTTCTGATGATATGATCATTGTTTATTACGGTGCATAACCTAGCTTTTGGCCTTGTGTTGTTTGGATGATTGTAATGGTTGTTTTATTCATTCAATTGGGTTGTAATGTTTATGTTTATTATTTGGGTTGTAATTATTTATTCATTTGGTTATGTAATAAATATATTAGGTGCATTTGTTTTATTAGAAAAATGTATTAGGATATAATGTTTTTTTTGTAAAAGGAAGATGCACAAGATGAAGACCTAAAGATGGACATGAAACACATGGACCTTGAAGAATTTGGATATGGATTCAAGTGGGAGTTCATGGACACATATGATGTGTCATTATTAACCCTTAGGAAAGACCTTATGACAACACTTGTGATGGCAAAAAATGTGCTCAACTTAGTGGCTACGGTTATGCACTCATGTTTGAATGTTTATGCTTGTTTGGATGATTGTTGTTTAATTGTTTGGTTGATATTTGGATACGCATTACAAACTCATAAACAACTTAACAAGCTGAAAATTTGATGGTTCTTTAACATTAAGTGGTTAATAAAAGGTTGTTAAAAGGATTAATGGTTTTAATAAAAGAGGTGTTATTAAAGGTGAACCATAGGGTATCTTGTATTTGAAAGCATGCAAATATAAGTACATAGAGTTTTCTAAACTAGAATTATGAAATCTCTAAATATTTTAAAAACGAGATCAACACCGTCCTTTTACACAACACTTGAGTCACTCGGGAACTCTTAGTGGGATAAAGGTCACCTAACCATTTTTGAGGAAACTTATGATTTGAGGTGAGAATGCTATATTCGTGGGATAAAGGTAACCTAACCGCTTATTCTGGCAAACTCACACATTTGTGTAAGTAGGGTGTCTTGATTTGTAAACCATGTCAAACGGATCACCTACGATATGGTTTCCAAATGGTGTTGATGGGATTAACATGCCGACTCTACATATGATGTTTCAAGTCGATCCCATACCTCTAGAAGTTGCAAATGGTTGCAACCGTCAATCGTTGACCACCTTATTACTTTAAATCGTGGGATAAAGGTCACCTAACCACAATTTAAATGTAATGTTGGGTTCTAGATTTTAATATGAAAATGACCTTAAAAGGCATTAATTAATTATTAAAAATAGCAATATCGAAAATACTAAAATAGATCTTTGTTAAATTTTGTAGATGGCCACCAATAATGATAATCATGATAACTCATCCACGTCCGCCCAATCTTTACGAGCGATTCTCCAAAAGGAACGTCTAAATCATAACAATTTCATTGATTTGTATCAAAACTTGAGAATCGTTCTCAAGCAAGAGAGACGATCATATGTTTTAGACAACCCTATCCCCGATCAACCTACTGAGGATGATGAGGAGGCCTATAACGATTGTTGAAGTACACTGAGGACTCCGTCCAAGTGTCTTGCCTCATGCTAGCAAGCATGACTCCGGATCTCCAGAAGGAGTATGAACATCACGGAGCTTATGACATGATAACCCAGCTAAAGGAAACGTTCCAACAACAACCGAGGGTTGAGTGCTTTGAAACGGTTCGAGCACTCCATGCATGTCGTATGGACGACAACCAATCAGTTTCATCTTATGTACTTAAGATGGAAAGCCACATTGACCGCCTCGAAAGGCTTAATTGTCCCGTCTTGAAGGAATTGGCCACGGATTTGATCCTCAATGGCCTTACCAAGAAGTTCGAGATGTTCGTTTTGAACTACAACATGAATGCTTGGGACAAAAGCATTGGTGAGCTTCACTCAATGCTCAAAGCGCCGAGGCGGCCATGGGTAAAAGGGTTTTACCCGTTCTCACCATCAATGAAGGTGGGAACAAGAAAAGGCGTCATCCTGCACCCAAGGCAAAAGTTGCTAAGGGTAAGGGACCTGTATGGGAAAGGGGAAAGAGGTGGCAAGGGTGCCACCCAAACCATAAGAGAAGAAGCAAAAGGTTGCTACTAATGACCCTTGCTTCAAGTGTGGGGAGATTGGACATTGGGCAAGAAATTGTCCTATCCATCTCTAAGAGTTGAAAGCAAAGAGGGATGCCGGGCAGACCTCAGGTACAATATACATGATCCATATTAATTTAAACTTAATATCCTCTAACACATGGGTATTAGATACCGACTGTGGAACTCACATTTGCAATTTGTCGCAGGGGTTCAAAAGAAGTAGCAACTTCAATAAAGGGATGTTAGCCTCTACATGGGCAATGGGGCTAAAGTTCAAGTTGAAGCCCGTGGTGACTACATCTTGAAACTTTCAAATGGTTTGGAAGTAATTTTGTATAATGTTTTGTATGCTCCTAGTTTGAGTAGGAACATTATCTCTGTAGCCCTATTAAAACATTTTGGATATGTATTATCATTTATTGGAAATGAAATCCATGTTACTTTGAATGACATGTTTTACTTTAAAGCTATTCCTATCAATGGTATCTATGAATTAGTTCGTGAAAATACATTGAATGATAGCTTATTGTACCAAATAGTACCAAGAAACTCAAATCGGATTTGAGTAACACTTACCTTTGGCATTGCCATCTTGGTCATATAAACAAGAAAAGAATACAAACACTACAAAAGAATGGTCTTTTAAACCAAGTGAATATGATTCATTTGATGTATGTGAGTCTTTTTTACAAGGTAAAATGACCAAGGCACCTTTTGGTGGCAAAGCCGAAAGGGCAAAGGATTTATTAGGTATCATACATTCGGATGTATGTGGTCCTTTTAAACCTATGACAAGGTACAATGAAAGATACTTCATTACCTTTACTGACGACTATAGTCGATATGGGTATGTGTACTTGTTAAGACATAAACATGAAGCTTTTGAAATGTTCAAAATCTTTCAAAATGAAGTACAAAATCAACTCAAAAGGTCAATTAAAATTCTCCGCATCGATAGAGGAGGTGAATACCTGAATGATGCTTTTAGGGAACATCTTAGAAGTTGTGGGATTGTTTCATAACTATCTCCTCCGGGAACACCACAACACAATGGTGTATCGAAAGAAGAAATCGAACCTTATTAGATATGGTTCGATCTATGATGGCTAGAAGCTCATTACCTCTGTCATTTTGGGGTTTTGCTCTGCTCTCTGCGACCCGTATTTTGAATATGGCCCCAACCAAGAAAGTGGAAAGGACACCTTATGAAATATGGCATGGAAGGGTTCTATCATTTTCATATTTGAGGGTGTGGGGGTGTAAGGCTTATGTGAAGACTCCCACCTCAAACAAGCTAGAAAGCCGTTCCACTAAGTGTATCTTCATTGGATATCCTAGAGATTCTATAGGATACTATTTCTATGATCCAATGGAACAAAAGTAGTTTGTTTCTAGGAAAGCTAAGTTCTTAGAAGCTAAGTTCCTTACGGAAGGAACTAGCAGTAGAACTGTGGATCTTGAGGAGGATCAAGAACCACAAACCGATACACGTTTGGTTGACACTAGCACTCAACATGAGGATATTGAGAATGATCAAGTGGTTGATCAATATACACAAAACGTTCGCAGATCTGGTAGAATTAGTAATCCACCTGAAAGATATGGATTTTTCGTAGAAGGATGCTATGTGGTAGATTCCGATGAACCAACCACCTATCATGATGCAATGTCCAATTTGGATTGTAACAAATGGCTTGAAGCCATGAACGTTGAGATGCAATCCATTTATGACAATCAAGTATGGGACTTGGTTGTATCACCTCTTAACTCCAAAGTAGTTTGAAGTAAGTGGGTTTTCAAAAAGAAAACCGATATGCATGGAAACTTGGATACTTATAAAGCTAGACTCTTAGCAAAAGGTTTCACTCAAACTCAAGGGGTTGACTATGATAAAACTTTTTCACCTGTTGCGATGCTAAAATCCATTAGGATATTGTTTGCCATAGCTGCTCATTATGATTATGAGATTTGGCAAATGGATGTCAAAACCGCTTTCCTAAATGGATATCTTGAGGAAGATGTCTATATGGTTCAGCCTGAAGTTTTATCGATCCAAAACATCCTAACAAGGTATGCAAGTTAAAGAAATCAATCTATGGATTGAAACAAGCATCGAGAAGTTGGAATCACCATTCTGATGAAGAAGTAATCAAATTTGGATTCATCAAGAACGCTGATGAAGCTTGTGTATATAAGAAAGCTAGTGGGAGCATCATCACTTTCCTAGTATTGTATGTTGATGACATACTACTATTTGGAAATGACATTCCAACCTTGGAAGGTGTAAAAACCTAGCTTGGAAGTTGTTTTTCCATCAAGGATCTTGGTGAAGCAGCCTATATTCTGGGAATAAAGATCTATAGAGATAGATCAAGGCAGTTGATTGGTTTAAATCAAAGTGCATACATTGATAAGATCTTGAAAAGGTTCAAGATGGAGAACTCTAAGAATGGTACGGTACCTATTCAAAGAGGAACGATATTGAGTACGACTCAATGTCCAAGCTCAAAGGATGAGCAAGATAAAATGAAGGCAATCCCATACGCATCTGCTATTGGATCCATCATGTGTGCAATGATATGCACTCGGCCGGACGTTTCATGTGCCTTAAGCATGACAAGCCGATACCAGCAAAATCCTGGAAACAGTCATCGGATGGATGTTAAGAACATACTTAAGTACCTAAGGAGGACTAAAGATATGTTCCTAATCTATGGATCTGGTGGTGAGGAACTCGTTGTAAAAGGTTACACGGATGCGAGTTTCCAAACAGATCGTGATGATTCACGATCACAATCGGGATACATTTTCATTCTGAATGGAGGAGCGGTCTCTTGGAAGAGCTCTAAACAGGATGTGGTGGCCTTATCAACTACAGAATCTGAATACGTCACCGCCTCATTGGCAGCTCAAGAAGCCGCATGGTTGAAGAAATTCATTGCCAATCTAGGGGTTGTCCCTTCCATTCAGGACCCCCTAGAGATCTTTTGTGATAAGAGGGTGCGATTGCTCAAATCAAGGAACCTCGTGCTCATCAAAAGACTAGGCACATTAAGTGGAGATTTAACTACATACGAGATGAAGTTGAGAAAGGAAAGATATGTATTCGCAAAGTTCACACGGATCAAAATATTACGGATCCTCTCACGAAGCTCCTAGAAAAGGCAAAGCATGAAGGTCATACCTGTGCCATGGGACTTTGATATTCTAGTGATTGGATTTGATCTGTAATTTCGTATTTGGATATTTGGAACTCTCTTATTGCTTGAATAAAATTATTTGGTTATAATATTTCAATAAATGTTCCAATTTAGCATGTTTAATCCATGGGTAAATTGCTTACTCTAAATGTCTGTAGTCGTTCATATTTGTGGGAACAAGTATGAGGGTAAGACTATTATGAATTTGGATTGGTGGATATTCATAAGGATGAATATAGAGCAATTGGTTGCTGCCAAAGTTCATAGATATTGTGGGATACAAATATTAGACTTACCCGCATCTTAAATTTTACTACATGGAATCTTCTAGATTGATCATAAGTAAATTTGAGTAAAGGCAAATATCATTTGGTATCCTCCGACCTGAGATACATGTTGGGTTTTGATATTCACCAAGTGTTACACCTTGAGCTAGTTCTTCACTGCCGTGAAATAATGGACAGTACATAAGGCTATGTTCAGGTGTGACACAAGGTGTTTGTGAGAAACGTATGTAGTCAAGATGGAATTTGTTCCTCTTATTCGTTGAGAGCAAGATGTCTAAGGCCTGATTAAGTTAAATCAACAAAGAATGATCATTCTGTGTCCTTGGACTTAACATGACATCTGTAACAAAAGGATAAATGATTGATTCACCTAAATCATTTCAAGTAGTGTTTGCCATAAAGCTTTGGGTATACAAGCTTGAGAGGACCTCGTTTGGTGCCTTGGTCGATTTCTTGGTCAATATCATCCTCCTTATTTGCCACATTTGCTGCTGAAAGGTAGTTTATGGCAGCCCTCTTTGTGGCTGTCCATAATGTGTTGTTTGTGTTATCATAGCTAGCATCATTCACATATTAAAGATCCTTTGTTCTTGGGTTTGTTTATAACTTGTAACATCAATATAAAATCTGAAATTTCAGTTTATAAACAATGTTATAATGTTCACTTCCGCTGCGTTTTTACAAAGTTTAAATGGTTTTAAACTATGTTTTATGTTCTATCAAACCCAACATCCATATAATTCCAACATGTCATACGACTCTGCTTCTCCTTTGAGATTCACGCGGGAGTCACAGGAGAAGAGAAGTACAAGAAGTTTCTGGAGCATGTGAAGACTGTTAGAAATTAGCTAAACTAGATCCAAGGGGGAGTTCGTTGATACATATTCATGTACCTAGTTTATGTTCTGAATGTAAAAGTCTTTCATGTCTTACACTTATGTAATCCAATGTAATGAATGATTGAATGATATATAGAATACATTGTGATGTTTATATATGATTGATTTTGTCATGTTATCTTTATATGATGGTGATTCACATATATGAACTAACTATATAGGTTTGATGTTGGTTTTACATAGTTCTAAGTCAATAAGAACTTAGAGATGTGTTTAACATTAGTCATGTGGACATTCATGCTAATGGACCATACTTATGGCCCATACGCATGATTGAACCATGCTTATGGACCAGTCGCATGACTGAACCAGGTGACTGGATCAATCGTATGACTGAGATATAAGATTGGTTCAATACGCACGACTGAACACGACTGAACCTTCAGTCGTGCGTATGAGTCAATCGCATGATTCAGTCACACGACTGAACCATGCTAATGGTTCAGTCATACGAATGAACACTGATAACCTATAAATACCACATAATTCATGGAAAAACAAAACAATTCAAAACACTTCGAAATACTTCATAATACTTCGTACCCTAGCCGTCCAGAGCGTCCTAAGTCGCAAACCCAAGTTCATAGTTTATTCCTGATCGATTTCAATATGTTCTTAACGTTTTTTCGTCGTAAGATCGATCGGGTTCTTCGTTCACACTGATTGGATCGCAAATCAAATAGAATTCGCGCTATTTGATCTGGTTTCATACAGAATCTGTTAGTACTCCGTACGTACATGGTCCTAACAGTTCCTACCTTCATTGATGGTGAGAACGGGCAAACCTTTTTACCCATGGACGCCTCGGTAGTTTTGAGTACAGAGTGAAGCTCACTTATGTTCTTGTCCCACCCGTTCATGTTATTATTAATAACAAAGTTGTCAAACCTTTTGACAAAGAGTTGAAGATCAAATCCGTAGCCAACTCTTTCAAGACGAGATAATTCAGCCTTTCGAGGTGGTCAATGTGGTTTCTCATCTTAAGTACATAAGATGAAACTGATTGGGTGTCATCCATACGACATGCATGGAGTGCTCGAACCATTCTCTACCCTTGCTTTTTGTTGGAACGTTTCCTTCAACTGGGTAATCATGTCGTATGCTCCGTGATGTTCATACTTGTTGGATCATGATAAGGCTGGTGCAACCAAAATCACTTTATAGTCACTTTGGTACTACATTAAAGGGCTTCCGAAGCCAAGCAAGAGATCTTCCGAGAGTCTAAGGAACAGCAGATGAAGATATCTACTGAAGGCAAAAGCTGAAGTCAACTGCTGAAGACAACAGCTAAATCCAACAGTTGAAGATATCTACTGAAGGCAAAGCTGAAGTCAACTGCTGAAGACAATAGCTGAAGCCAACAGCTGAAGATATCTACTGAAGGCAAAAGCTGAAGTCAACTGCTGAAGACAACAGCTGAAGCAACAGCTGAAGACTATCTTCCGAAGACAAATTTGATGAAAGAGCTGAAGACAAGGTCTGAAAGCTTCCAAAGACAAAGTTTGATGAAAGAGCTGAAGACAAAGTCTGAAAGCCTCCGAAGACAAAGTCTGATGAAAGAGCTGAAGACAAAGTCTGAAAGCTTCCGAAGACAAAGTCTGATGAAAGAGCTGAAGACAAAGTCTGCTTCCGAAGACAAAGAAGACTCCAAGCTTCGGAAGAAGCAGTCTTCCGAAGTATAAGTGCCTTCGGAAGAAGTTTACTTCCAAAGCACTTTATCCTTCGGAAGACATTGCTATGTCCAGCAGATAAAAGTATGGTCACTGTCAGTCCGCTGCAGACTTCTGATACAGCATGGCATCTTCCTAAAGAGCCATGTTGTTGACCATACTTTATTCTACTGTTCACCTTTTATGTTAGTACATGTTACCAACTTTAGTGGTGACAAAAGGTAAGTCAGGGACATGTCCTAACTACCAACTCTCAGGCAAAATGTCTGAAAGACCTCACCTAGAGTCTTGTAGTATAGATGTAAGGTTAGAGGTGTCCAGCTGGGATCAAAGTATACCCGACTGTAGGTAGTATTATATATCTTCTCCCTGTAACTCTTTAGATAAGCGATTTGAGTCCAAGTGTCTTGTAATCCTTTGAGTTGAGAAGCAATATATAAAAGTACCTTGAAAATTTACTTGCTGTGTTAAATTTCTTACTGCATGTTACTTGTTATATTGTGATCAACTTCATAAGACTGCTTGCTGAGTGTTGATTCACAGTGAGTTGAGGGAAAAACCACCCATAATCGATCCTGCAATTGGTATCAGAGCTCCAGGCTCTTGATTGTGAGATCTACCATCCTAATCAACCTGTTTTTCACTCCTCACCACAATCCACTCACTCAAATGGCCGCTCTCTCCAAGGCTGATATGGAAACGGTACCTTGACCAAGTCCCCAATGATCACCCCTGAAGACTTTGACACATGGTGTATCAGGATGGAAGGCTTTATCAAGTGTCAAGATTCAAGGATGTGGGACTCCATTGTCAATGGTCCTTCATACCAAGCACTACATCTGCCATGGTAATCGCATCATTCCAAAAGATGTTGATGATTACTCAGAGGAAGACAGGAAGAGAATAGAGCTAGATCAAAGGGCTATGACTTCTCTCCAAACTGCTCCCCAACTCCGTCTACAGACGCTTCAAGAAGTGCAAGACTGCTAAAGATTTATGGAAGCATTGAAGCTGATGTATGAGGGATCCAAGGAAACCCAAGAGAACAAGAAAGATCTCTTGAAGCAGCAGTTTGAGAACTTTACTTTCAAGGCTGGTGAGACCTTGACTCAACAATACTTCAGGTATGTTGAGCTAGTAGATACTCTGGCGGATATTGGAGTAGCTCTTAGAACAGACGACAGATAGTATAGGAAGTTCATGTCTTCTCTTCCTAAACTATGGACTCACTACTGTTTGTCATCAGAGAACTTCGGACCTTAAGACTCTTTCTCTCACAGAGTTGTATGGTATCCTAAGTGCATTTCAGATGGAGATGAACATGCAGAACTCCTCTGATCACTCCAATAACCAACTAAGTTCAGCCCTTCATGTGGTTGAAAGGGAGATCATAGAACCACAACATCAGTTGCTATGCTATCCTGACAACTCACATACTGGACCCTTCATTACTCTACCTGAGACTCCAAAGTCTCAAAAGGTTCAACATAACTCCTTTCAGGATAGTTGTGCCTTTGTCTCTGGAAGTGGACACTCTGGTGATTTTCAATACTGCTTTGATGATCTTGAGTGCTTCAGTCCAGATGATGTGGAGTGTTATGGACATTGTCAGCAGATGGCTCTTTTAACTTACAGAGAAGAAGAAGTTCTTCAAGAGAACTGGAAGGCAATTCCCTCAAAACCCAGTCAACAGCAAGTTGTTTGGTTTGATAAGAGCCAAAGCAAGGTGCTACAACTGCAAAACAAACTTGGCACTTTGCTAGGGAATGCAAGGCTCCAAGAACAACCCGTGGAACCCCACACGGCCCTCCACACATCCCACTGC